>APFE031591801.1:15240-55045 GCA_000404065.3 Pinus taeda
TTTTTTTTTTTTTTTTTTTTATTTAATTATATCCCTAACCTTATTCAATCCCTAGAATAGAGGTTCACCCTATCACGGTAACATGCATTGATATAAAGCTTTGATATATTCAATTCATAACTTACGCATTGGTATTTATATTATCCATAGTTATAAACATTGAAACATTTAATATGCAATATCGAATACTATGATACATAGGGGTAATATTAACACTCCACACCCATATTCAACCTTCCCGATTCATCGTAGGGTTAACAAGCGCTTGACACCTGTGATACGGTACAGTCACCCACCTGCCGGAAGCTGTAGCATTTATGGTAACAGCGTGGCTACCACTTCCTTGAGATCGCCATTACTGTGGATGGTTCTGATCGCTCTTCAACGATCGGACGGTGGAGGTTTCCAGGGTTTTGGCGGCATTGCTTTTAGGGTTGGAGAACGGAGGTTTCGGGTCATTTGTCATTGTTTGGGTTGCCGAGAGCGGCTCACAGTTCTATTCCACCATGGTTCCTTCAGTCTGGTCTCTGCCATGGTTAATTCCACAACCCTCGAACTACTACAGGCGACGAGCTCTCTATTGATGCCTTGCTTCGGCGCATTCTCGACTGGTATGTAACCCCTTTTTTTTTTTTTTTGCTGCGATTTCTTAGAAAAACTATCTTTCTACGCGTTGATATAAATGACTAATCCATTGTTGTTCGCTGGCAGGTACCTGTGGTTTCATAAGGATGGTAGCCGCAATGATGGCACAGGGGTTTGCTCCCACATCGCTGCCCAGGTAAGTCTATTAACTCACAGTCTTCTGTTTTTCAGTTGTTGCAATGTTCGCCGCCTTATACTACTCTTTTTCCTGCCAGGTCTATTGATAAATTTGCCATTTGAAGACGATTCACAGTTGTCTTCTTTTGCACTTGGTTTACTCGGAATTCGATGAATAAATCCGGTCTCCTAGGGTTTAGGATAGTCTGGGCTTAAGACTCGATCCGAGTTATTTTTGTACAATTTCTACGACTGTAAATTATTGGGTTCTCAGACTAAGTTACATGTAATGATTTGGTCATTGTAATTACAGTTTGCCTCGCGTTATGGCTGTTACGGGTTTTTCCCGACCTGGTCGGCGTCAAAGGGATTTCCCCTATTTTTCATCATTGTTAATATATGTGCCTTCCATAATTTAAAAGACCGGGTTTTTGTCTCAGAATTTTCTGAATGTCAATGATAATATTATTTGGTCGTTTGATTCGCCCATATGGGTTTTCTGTTATGATTGTTACAGATTTGTTTCTATTTGGCCGTCGGCCTACTTATGGTCTCATGATATCGTAATTGGATTTGTACTAGAAAGACTCATTTGATAATTTCTCTCTTAGGTTAACTCATTATACCATGAGCTCTTTTTGTACGCACTTCTACTGTGTAATGATTTTTTGGGTCTTTGAGGAAAAGACCGATTGTCCGAAAAGAGTAAAGCTGTGTTCTATCTGTAGTTTAATCATATGATGACTGTGATGGCATGATTCAAGTTCCGGCTATTTAATTTTAATCTCTTTCTTTTTCCTTAGCAAGTAAATCTCTGAATATTTATTACAATAGATAGATTTTTGGCAATGGGTCTCGGCCCTTTTTGTTGTGGCTTACCGCCACCAGGTGGTGTTCACCTATACGCATTGCTCGGACCGAAACTCATTCGCTATCGAGGTCGTGTATTTACTTATGCTATGACTCTGTTCTTTACGTTTTGTTAAGGATTTTACCTGAACGGTAGCGAGACTATCGCTGTCAGGAAGTATCCATTAATTGTTGATAATACTTATGCGATTTGTATCATTTTACAAACCTCTGGTTATTTATTGCTACAGTTTGCGTTCATCACGTACTGTATTTCGCCTGGTAATATGAGGGTTTCTGTTCATGTTACCCGACAGATAACTGTTTCCCTTATTTTGGTATTTTGTCTCTAAATACAGAGTTGGGATTTATTTACCTCTTGCTATATATATTAGGTACTTTCAGATAACTTTATTCTAATGATTCTTGCATCCTGTTACTGTTCTTTTTCATAAACTGCCGTCTGTCTGATTGTTATATGAACCTGTCTTTTATATAGAATGCTGTACAGAAATTAATCTATCTACTCTTCAGTTATCTATCTTTCTTGTTTAACCCAGATTAGTATAAAGACAGGGTATACTGTACAGATTCTATTCGGACTTCCGTACTGGTCTCTTTCTTTCTTTTGCATATCTGATCTATAGAGTGACCTAAACGACAGTAATTACCTTTTAGTAAGTTCAGGTACTGTTTCACATTATAATCATGATTAAAATATTCATAAACAACTACTACTACTGTCATTGATATCTAATCTTCAGTTTTTTTTTTTTCTTCAAGAGTCCAAATACTTACCTGTACCTGTTACTTCTTTCGCCCTCCTATCACCCGTGGAAGGTTATGTGATGCTTGATATCCTCCCAGCCACGAGACCAGTCGTCTGTACTGCATCTCTCCCCCAAGCAATCCCTTGCTGGCCACAGCCTTTGCAATGGGAGGCACAATTGTGCCTGTGCTATCTGGTCCCCACCAGACGTAGCACTCTTCTTTTTTCTTTTTCTCAGTGCCCTCTTTTCCTTCCTTTTTCCTGTTTGTTCCAAAAACAACCCAGGTCTTTTTTCCTTTACCCCTTTTCTCAGGGGAAAAGAAACAGTTAGGGTTTTCCCTAATGTACTGGCAACTGTTTTCCCTTTTTCTTTTTTTTTTTCCTCATGCATAAAAAGAGAAAATAACTTTTTACATGAAATTATCATGCATACATAATTATGCATTTAATTTTAAACATATAATATTTCCATCACTTCAAGAAGACAGTAATTTCTATTTCATCTTTAACCACAGGGTAAATAAGTAATTTATTTACATAAAATATTTGGTCCTTACATCTCCTCCCCCTGAGATTGGACACCGTCTCGGTGTCTCTCAGAACCGAACAGATCCGGATAGGTCTTTCTCATTAATTCCTCATCTTTCCAAGTGGCTTCGTCAGGCCCAAAATGTCGGCATTGAACCTTAACTTGGGTAATAACTCGTTTCCGCAGCTGTAGTTCTCTCTGGTCAAGAATGCTCTGCGGTTCGACCAGAACTTCTCCTTCCGGTTCGACCTGCAATACACAATTTGTAAGTTAGTTCCCTATTTTCATGTGCAATTCTTGCTGAATTTAACATAATTCAACCCACCTGGATCTCTTGCCATCGAATCACATGCCTAGGATCATACACATACTTCTTTAGAACAGAAACATGAAATACGTTATGAACTCGGATGTGACTTGGCAGGGCCAGTTGATAAGCTACTGGTTCGACCCTTGCCAAAATTTGGAAAGGTCCACAATATCGTGGTGCCAGTTTGGCGCATCCGCTCCACTACAAGGTGCTTCTTTTGGCCTGAATTCGAATATACACATGGTCCCCAATCTGAAATTCCTTAAATCTCCTTTTTTGATCAGCAAAGTTCTTCTGCCTATCCTGGGCAGCTTTCAAATTGACACGTACCCTCTTCACCATATCCTCCATTTCTTTTAACATTTCAGGACCTAAGCTCAGTTTATCTTCCGGTCCTCCCCAGCTAGTGGGTGTACGACATTTTCGTCCGTAGATAACCTCGAATGGGCTCATCTGCGTCGAAGTATGGTAACCGTTATTATATGCGAACTCTACCAGATGTAAATAATCTTCCCACTTCGTGGGTTGTTGCATGACATAAGCCCTTAACATATCTTCTACCATCTGGTTTACTCGTTCCGTTTGCCCATCAGTTTGTGGGTGGTATGCCGTGCTGAAGTTTAGTTGAGTCCCTAATTCAGCAAATAATGTTTTCCAAAATGTTGATGTGAATTTCACATCACGATCGGAAATTATATTTTTCAGAAGCCCATGTAATCTAAATATATTCTACATAAAAATATGAGCAATCTGTGCAGCTCTATAGGTAGATTGCACAGGTATGAAATGTGCAGCTTTACTCAGCTTGTCCACTACTACGAAAATGGAGTCATTGTTCCTTTTTGTCTTAGGCAGTCCTATGATGAAGTCCATGGAGATGACTTCCCACTTCCATTCCGGAATTGGCAGTGGTTGTAGCAATCCTGCTGGGTGTTGGTGTTCTGCTTTAATCTGCTGACATTCTAGGCATTGCGATAGGTATTCGACAATGTTCTTCTTCATTCCTGGCCAGAAATATTCCTTTCGGATTGCCGTTATCATCTGCTGATAACCCGGATGACCTGCATAATGACTAACATGAAATTCATCCATAATCAGATTTTTGATCCTGCTTTGATTTGGCACATATAACCGTTTCTTGAAATAAATTCTACCAGCATCGTCCAATTCATATTCTTGTTGGCTGTTCTTTTTAGCAGATTGTTGTATTTGTAATTTTAGCTGCTGATATTCAGTGTCTTGATCTGCAATTTCCTTTATAATTTCTAGAAAGGGACTTTTCCATCCACTAATGGAAATTTCATACAAATTCTGTACCTTCCGGCTCAAAGCGTCGACCACCTTATTTTCCTTTCCCTGCAAGTGTTTTATATCGAAATCAAACCCACTTAAAAAGTCTACCCACCTTGCTTGTCTAGCGTTTAAGGTAGGCTGGCTGAAGTAGTTGGTCAAGCTGTGGTGGTCGGTATGCAGCAGAAATTTTCTGCCCATGAGATAATGCCGCCACATCTTCAGGGCATGTATTACGGCAGCCAACTCCAGATCATAAGCAGAATACTTCTGCTCATGTTCTTTTAATTTGCGAGATTCGTAAGCTAGTACCCTGCCTTCCTGCATTAAGACTCCTCCCAATCCTTCTTTACTGGCATCCGTACATACTACGTAATCCTTATTAGGATCTGCTATACTTAGTACAGGTGCCGTGGTGAGCAAATGTTTTAATTGCTCAAAACTTTTCTGGCAATTTGGGGTCCAATGAAACAGTTTCCCTTTCTTCTGCAATGAGGTAATGGGAAATGCCACCTTAGAGAAACCCGCCACGAATCTCCTATAATACCCTGCCAACCCCATAAAAGATAGGACATCCGTTACATCTTTGGGAATCGGCCAGTCCATTATAGCTTTTATCTTTTCCGGATCCACTGCAATTCCTTCCTTTGAGATCACGTGACCCAAATACTGAATTTCTTCCTTGAAGAAGTCACATTTGCTAAATTTGGCATACAACTGATGTTCTCGAAGGGTCTGTAATACTATTCGAAGATGCTCATAATGTTCTTCAATAGTGCATGAATAAATCAAAATATCATCAATAAATATCAGCACAAACTGATCCAAATAGGGATGGAAGATACCATTCATTAGACACATGAAGGTTGCCGGGGTGTTGGTGAGGCCAAACGGCAAAACTACAAATTCATAGTGTCCGTACCTGGTTCTAAAGGCTGTTTTCACGATGTCTTCATCTTTAATTCTGATCTGATGATAGCCTGATCGTAAGTCGATCTTAGAGAACACGGTTGCGCCTTTCACCTGGTCAAACAATTCATCTATCCGGGGAAGAGGATATTTGTTTTTAATAGTCAACTTATTCAATTGTCTGTAATCAATACACATTCGAAGAGTGCCGTCTTTCTTCTTAACAAATAACACCGGGGCTCCCCATGGAGACACACTCGGACGAATGTAGTTCTTCTCAAGTAACTCTTGTAACTGCATTTTTAATTCTGTCAACTAAGGCACACTCATTCTGTAGGGTGCTCGTGACACCGGTGCAGCCCCTGGTACTAGCTCTATAGTAAAGTCTATATCTCTTCGCGGCGGCAGCCCGGGAATTTCTTCCGGAAACACATCTGCAAATTCTTGTATTACCGGAATATTATTCAAAGATGTTGTCTTGTCCTTAGAATTCGCAAAACCCACTTGAATGGCATATACCTGACAGCCCTTCCGTACACATTTTACCAGTTGATTTGCAGATATTGGCCGGACCTGCACAGGTCGCCTAATACCCTGCATTTCCTTGTGGTTCCCTTGTTGATCTCTGTAATAGATGATTTTGGTTTTACAGTCAACCAATGACCAATGCTTTTCCAACCAGTCCATTCCAATTAAAATATCATAAGAACCCAGAGGAAGTATGTTCAGGTCAGCTGTTATTGGTTGGTCTGCTATAGCGAAAGAGCAGTTATTGATCTTAGAGGTTACCTTCCGCTTGGCTCCCGTGGCCAATTGTACTAACCAAGGATTTTTAAATTTAACAGACTGTAAATTACAACGTTCTACTACTTTTGGATTTACATAACTTAGCGTGGCCCCAGGATCAATCAAAACAGATATGGGAAGGTTTGAAATTTTACCTTCGAACTCAACCATGGTTGGCTGGTACTCCGCCTGCCGATCCTCCAATGCTGCATTGATTCTGGGTACGCTTCGTCCCACTTCGCCAACAGTTGAAGCTTCATGAATCTGGGATAACTGTTCAGTCCCTTTTCGCTGTGGGCAATTCTTAATGTAATGAGGTCCCCCACAACCCCAACACTGTAAAGGAGGTCTTGTTGTTCCTTCATTATCCAATCTGATTTGTTGTTCACTGGCTTTGGGTTCATTTGCAGTTCTGAACTTGGGTGTAGTCTTTGTCGCAAATCTGTTATTGATTCCTTTGCCAGTCCCTTTTATTCCACTGCTGCGATTTCCTTTGAAGTTTCCAGCTAACTTGAAATTTTTCTTCTCACTCCACTTTCTATTAGCAGTTTCTCCTTTTTGTTTACTTTGCTGATAACAGATCCTAGCCTTGCGGATTACTTCATCCATCGATTTTGGATTATCGAATTCAATTCTTTCCCGCATGTACGGGGGTAAACTGCTAACGAATCGCTGCACCTTTGCCTTTTCCTCCCTTATATATGGGACGTAGCGAAGTAATGACGTAAAACGGGTAATAAACTCATCCATAGTCTGCTGTCCTAATCGCAGGTCGTGAAATTCTCTGGCTTTCTCATCATAGAAGCGTTCAGTTAAATATCTCTCCTTGAAGAATTTTTGAAAATTGTCCCATGTTATGTTTTGCTCAGTAACCCCTTTGACAATCTTCACTTCTTCCCACCATAAGGTAGCTTTTCCTTGCAACTGGAAAATAGCCAGTCGTGCCTTAAGGTTATGATCGTATTCATAAAGTTGGAAATATTTGTTCATGTTTATTAACCATGCTTCAGCTGCTTCCTCATGTTCTCCGTCAAAATGAGGTGGCTTAATCTTGCGGAATTCCCCTTGTAATTCCATCCTTTGTCTTTTTGAGGTTTGCTGTTCGAATGCGTTGTCTGAGCGTTCTTCCTGCTCTTCTGATCCTTCAGGAGGTATGTGATGATTCTGTTCTTCTGACAACCTTGGGTGCTCCACACTAGGATTAGCGGGCAACTGGTTTTGTCTGTCGGACAAGCTTTTTAAAATTCTCTCCTGCTCTATTGTTAATCGAGCATTGTCTTCTCGCAACCGAGCCATTTCATTTTTCAGCTCCTGTACTGTTTCCAAAATGGCTTGGTTTGTAATCCTCGCCTCTTCTCCAAGTTGTACCCATAACTCTGGATTATTGTCCCCGCCGGTCATGTTCTGTCCCATTACAGGTCGTCGGGACGTGTTCTCTGCCCTCCTCATGACTTTCGTTCCCAGAATTCACTCCTGTAAAAGAAAACAGTTCAAGAGTAATAATAGAATGATCATCTATCAACTGATTCACTACAGGGTCCTTTCATTATTGTCTTGCCCAGAGGCCACAGTGCTGTATCTGGGCTCTGATACCATATGTCACAACCCTCTCTTCTTAAAATTATATGAAATAAAAAAAAAAAATTTATTTAATTTATCCCTAACCCTATTCAATCCCTAGAATAGAGGTTTACCATATCACGGTGACATGCATTGATATAAAGCTTTGATATATTTAATTCATAACTTACGCATTGGTATTTATATTATCCATAGTTATAAACATTGAAACATTTAATATGCAATATCGAATACTATGATACATAGGGGTAATATTAATACTCCACACCCATATTCAACCTTCCCGATTCATCGTAGGGTTAACAAGCGCTTGACACCTGTGATACGGTACAGTCATCCACCTGCCGGAAGCTGTAGCATTTATGGTAACAGCGTGGCTACCACTTCCTCGGGATCGCCATTACCGTGGACGGTTCTGATCGCTCTTCAACGATCGGACGGTGGAGGTTTCCAGGGTTTTTGGCGGCATTGCTTTTAGGGTTGGAGAACGGAGGTTTCGGGTCATTTGTCATTGTCTGGGTTGCCGAGAGCGGCTCACAGTTCTATTCCGCCATGGTTCCTTCAGTCTGGTCTCTGCCATGGTTAATTCCACAACCCTCGAACTGCTACAGGCGACAAGCTCTCTGTTGATGCCTTGCTTCGGCGCATCCTCGACTGGTATGTAACCCTTTTTGCTGCGATTTCTCAGAAAAACTATCTTTCTATGCATTGATATAAGTGACTAATCCACTGTTGTTCGCTGGCAGGTACCTGTGGTTTCATAAGGACGGTAGCCGCGATGATGGCACAGGGGTTTGCTCCCACATCGCTGCCTAGGTAAGTCTATTAACTCACAGTCTTCTGTTTTCAGCTGTTGCAATGTTCGCCGCCTTATACCACTCTTTTTCCTGCCAGGTCTATTGATAAATTTGCCATTTGAAGACGATTCACAGTTGTCTTCTTTTGCACTTGGTTTACTCGGAATTCGATGAATAGATCCGGTCTCCTAGGGTTTAGGATAGTCTGGGCTTAAGACTCGAACCGAGTTATTTTTGTACAATTTCTATGACTGTAAATTATTGGGTTCTCAGATTAAGTTACATGTAATGATTTGGTCATTGTAATTACAGTTTGCCTCGCGTTATGGCTGTTACGGGTTTTTCCCGACCTGGTCGGCATCAAAGGGATTTTCCTATTTTCCATCATTGTTAATATATGTGTCTTCCATAATTTAAAGGACCGGGTTTTTGTCTCAGAATTTTCTGAATGTCAATGTTAATATTATTTGGTCGTTTGATTCGCCCGTATGGGTTTTCTGTTATGATTGTTACAGATTTGTTTTTATTTGGCCGTCGGCCTACTTATGATCTCATGATATCGTAATTGGATTTGTACTTAGAAAGACTCATTTGATAATTTCTCTCTTACGTTAACTCATTATACCATGAGCTCTTTTTGTACGCACTTCTACTGTGTAATGATTTTTGGGTCTTTGAGGAAAAGACCGGTTGTCCGAAAAGAGTAATGCTGTGTTCTATCTGTCGTTTAATCATATGATGACTGTGATGGCATGTTTCAAATTCCAGCTATTTAATTTAATCTCTTTCTTTTTTCCTTAGCAAGTAAATCTCTGAATATTTATTACAATAGATAGATTTTTGGCAATGGGTCTCGGCCCTTTTGCTGTGGCTTACCGCCACCAGGTGGTGTTCACCTGTGCGCATTGCTCGGACCGAAACTCATTCACTATCGAGGTCATGTATTTACTTATGCTATGACTATGTTCTTTACGTTTTGTTAAGGATTTTACCTGAATGGTAGCGAGACTATCGCTGTCAGGAAATGTCCATTAATTGTTGATAATACTTATGCGAATTGTATCATTTGACAAACCTCTGGTTATTTATTGCTACAGTTTGCGTTCATCACGTACAGTATTTCGCCTGGTAATATGAGGGTTTCTGTTCATGTTACCCGACAGGTAACTGTTTCACTTATTTTGGTATTTTGTCTCTAAATACAGAGTTGGGTTATTTACCTCCTTGCTATATATATTAGGTACTTTCAGATAACTTTATTCTAATGATTCCTGCATCCTGTTACTGTTCTTTTTCATAAACTGCCGTCTGTCTGATTGTTATATGAACCTATCTTTTATATAGAATGCTGTACAGAAATTAATCTATCTACTCTTCAGTTATCTATCTTTCTTGTTTGACTCAGATTAGTATAAAGACAGGGTATACTGTACAGATTCTATTCGGACTTCCGTACTGGTCTCTTTCTTTCTTTTGCATATCTGATCTATAGAGTGACCTAAACGACAGTAATTACCTTTTAGTAAGTTCAGGTACTGTTTCACATTATAATCATGATTAAGATATTCATAAACAACTACTACTACTGTCATTGATATCTAATCTTCAGTTTTTTTTTTTTTTTCAAGAATCCAAATACTTACCTGTACCTGTTACTTCTTTTCGCCCTCCTATCACCCGTGGAAGGTTATGAGATGCTTGATATCCTCCCAGCCACGAGACCAGTCGTCTGTACTGCGTCTCTCCCCCAAGCAATCCCTTGCTGGCCACAGCCTCTGCAATGGGAGGCACAATTGTGCCTGTGCTATCTGGTCCCCACCAGACGTAGCACTCTTCTTTTTCTTTTTCTCAGTGCCCTCTTTTCCTTCCTTTCTCCTGTTTGTTCCAAAAACAACCCAGGTCTTTTCTCCTTTCCCCCTTTTCTCAGGGGAAAAGAAACAGTTAGGGTTTTCCCTAATGTACTGGCAACTGTTTTTCCTTTTTCTTTTTTTTTTCATGCATAAAAAGAGAAAATAACTTTTTACATGAAATTATCATGCATACATAATTATGCATTTAATTTTAAACATATAATATTTCCATCACTTCAAGAAGACAGTAATTTCCAGTAATTTTTGTTTCATCTTTAACCACAGGGTAAATAAGTAATTTATTTAAAATATTTGGTCCTTACAACTTCATTTTGAAAAAAAATCTGAAATGCAATATATATATATATATATAAGGTTTTCACAGTACAGACATAAAAGATTAAGATTACCAGGTCAAGATATGTTCGCAGTACACACAAAGATTAAGGTTACCAGCTCAACACATTATCTAAAGAGAAAAACAGTTGTATGCTAAAGAAATGAAACTTGCGTAAAAACACAAAATCTATCAGAAAGTAACTTAATGGAAAGTAATAGTCAGGAAATGAATGATCAAAGATTTCACAGATGCAAAGATATGAAACATGTATAAAGTAGAAAAAGCTATCACTTCAGAAGCTTCAGTGAAAGAAAGCATTGGTGAATAGAAAAGAACTGCTGAAGCTAGATTGATCAAATAATCAGTATGTGTACATAGAAATGGCATTTTATTGATCAAAACCACGATATATAATCCTATGCACGGTAACTTATAGTATAGGACTGTGCATATGGAAAGTACAATATAGAATCTAGAATGTTTTAAGTTCTCAAACATCATTGGGGAAAACTGAACACGGAATCACATCTGGGTGTCTTATTGAGTAGTTATGCCCCTCATTTTCATCTTCTCCGGGCTTGAACCATGAATAGCGAGCATGGATGTCTTCTGATTTCTTGTTTTTCCGTAGATTTATATTTCTGCATCTCCTTTCAGTGAGCATACCCTGAATTTGAAAGATTTTGCAAAAGAGCATACTCAGTACCACACTGGATCACCTGGATATCCCGCAACACAGTGTTCAGTAAGGTAATTTAATGTTAAAAAAAAAAAAAAACAATTATTATTGAATAGGGTTTGAATTTGGTCTATTCTTTGGGCCTGAAAGTGACTTATTCTGATGACGGGTCTTGATGTGGACTTGAAACTTCAACTTAAAAATCAACCTGTAGAACATATTCTGGAGTTCTATTCTGCGGACTTTGTCGTTGTTGTGAAATCATCTGAGGTCTGGCATGAGAACCGGAATATTAAATGTAGCCAAGGACAACTAGCCAACACCCGCATATGTGCATTGAAACAGAAAAAAAAAGGTCATTTTCAGTCACACATAACATGCTGCCGGCAAGTCATCCTTGGCTGCATAAGGCATTCTGGCCCTACATGCAAGGTCCCAGATGAATAATATTTGTACCAGGATTAATCAATCGCCTTCCCAACCATAAAGATCGATATGTTTAATCAAAGGAAGTTAATATAACAACAAACACCTAAAATAATTCGAGTACTAGGTTAATAATCAATGAGCAGTTTATGTATATATTGGCAGAAGCAGATTGATATTCACAAGGGGAGGGCAAGCACGGAAAAAACTATGATGGAAACAAAAAAATATTTTACTGGGCCCAACTGGTTTGCATGTCTGAGACGAAGCAATAGGGTTTTGGAAGATATGATAGTAAATACGAAACAAAGAACCATTGAACAAGAAGGGGAACCACAAAAAGGGAACAACAACACACTGCATGAAATTAAAAACCAATCTGAATAATAAACAGAAGACTCTGTAACAAGATGTGGAGTTGGTAGCAGGGTGCGGGAAGGGGGAGAATTTATAGTGTAACATGACGGGGCCATTTCCATTACTAATATGGAAGGTGGGGCTCTCGTTGCTCTACTCTCTGTCTACCATTCTGGTTGGCCTGCAGCTTTACAGCTCGAATCAAAAGGCCATATCGTCACCCATAGGAAACAACACCATATTTCCATAATTTCTTTATCAGTGGATCGCGACAGTGCCCATCTGTTATGGTCAGCTGTCTGCACTGACTCGTGGACAATCGAGTACGAAGCATACAAATGCGGGAGTGCGTAATGCGGGAGCCCCTGTACACTCTATTTATAATTCCAAATCGGGGGAGGGCTACCTCTTTTTCCGTAAACTTCGCCCCTCAAATAGGTTGGTGCGTTGGGGTTTTAATTTTAAAATTATGCAACCCTATGCCGCTGCCGCTATAAATTCAACAAAAAGGAAAACTGATTCAACTTTTCAAGATTCTCAGTGGTCATGAGCCCTCTTTTACCTACAAATGAAATATAACTTTTATAGCATTAAGTATTATAACATGTTTACAAAATCTATAATTCTTAGGGTTAGAGTTGTTAATGTGGAATGTAATCTCAAACTGCTTTCGGGGTAGGTTGACTCTCTTAAATTATTATCTCCAATGCGGTAGACTAAACATCCCAAAGCATCAATGATGGGTTTGTTTGTAACATTTAAAGTTAATGTTTTGAAAAATCTTTAAAATTTTTGAAATATATGTTTATAAGCTTTAAGATGCAAACTCATTAACTTTATTCATATAGGTTTATTGTTTTTAAAATGTATAACTCAATTAAATAATATGGAATTTTATATCAATCATGATATTTCATTTATATATAAAAGTTTATTATTTTTTAGGATTAAATTTATTAGGATGTTTTATGTTTTATGATGTTATTGTAATGTTATTTTTAAATTGTATTATTATCTTTGGTTATAGTAGATTATATTGTAATGATGTTTTAATATTTGTTATAGTAATCATTATAGTCAAAATGTTTTGACTTGCAATAGTTTTTAAAAATTTTAAATATATATTATAAAGTTGTTTCGAAAAAATAACTATTACACTAAATATTTTGAAAATAAAAAATAAAAATTTGAAATCATAATTTTTATTTGGGCTTATAAATAGAATTTGTTAAAAATAAATATTATTTTTCAAAATAAAAAACCAAAATAATTCTATATACTACCAAGTGTCATTATAGTACACACATCAAATCTCAATTTTTATGAATAAGAATGCACACTTCAAATCCCAATACTTGTCAAAGTTCATTATTTATGGAAATTTTACTTTTAGGTAAAGTAAGTATGTCAAACTATGTTTGACTTTTAATTAATGTCCAACTTTTCAAAATATTTTACAAAGTTTGTTCATGCTTTCTAAAATTTTTAACAATCACATTTTATTTTACTATACTCATTTTTAGTGGTTTAATATATATGTGTGTGTATGTGTAAAATTAACCTATATAATTTATTTAATAGAAGAAAAACATCTAAAATTATTATGTCAGCACTTTAATTTATTAAAGAGTCTTAAGTTATAATGAAAGATATTTAACAAAATTTCTTTTAAGCCTTACTACTAAAATTCCAATACTATTGCAACAACTAAAAAGAAATCCAACAAACACATTTGTGATTTTTTATCATTTCCCATTTCAATATAAAGATATTTTTGAAAATGCAATCTAAGTTTTTCCTTTAAACTCTTGCTACAATTGAATCTCTTTCTACATTAATACAACTTCTTTAGATTGATTCTCAAAATAGTGAATAATATATATAAATTAAATTCATGTAAATCTTCTACCTTCTTAAATATTTAACTAGAATTGATATTATGATCTCAATTTTAAGTTCATTGTCTATCTAATCTATTAATAACATAAGATCTCTAAATACTTATAAATATTTTTCTATTTTTTAAGATAAAAATATGAAATGCCTAAAACTTAACTATTCATTTACTAACAACATATTTCAAAATAATGTAAGGTATTGAGAAGAAAAAAATTCTCCCATCCATTATAAATCTTTATAGCTCTTTGGTGTCCTCCTAAGTCAATATGCATTTTTATAAATAATTATGTGTTCCTTTAATATTAGATAATGTTTTTTTTTCAAACATTTTTATCTACCTTTAATAGCTAGCTTTATTATATGGCCAACTTGTGTAGGATTCATATAAGACTTTCAAATATCAAGTTGTCAATTAATGCAACATAAAGACTTATAAGAATTTGTAAATGCATTAGTTATTTAGGAATATAGACAACAAACAAAAGTCAATTGATACCATTTGTTGTGTAAATTTTGCTATAAATGATTTTAATGGAAAAGGGAAATTTCGTTGTTTTAAATAAATAGTTAATAAAATTTAAGTTTGTGGATTCAACTATAAAAATATCCCAGCTTAAAAATTTTAACAATTTTATTTCTTTTAATATTTTGATAGAAACCTAAATTCAAAAGTTGAAGCAACTCTAAACTATTATAATGTCACTTACAAAATGGAACCTTGCAAATTATAAGTTTTAATAATTAAAAAATTTTAAGATCTTTATCAATACGTATGAGGGGAATTTGTATACTTCTATTATCAATAATATTTTTGACAAGAGGTAGATTCTAAGCAGTAAAGTTGCATATTAAACTTGATTATTTAAAATATGTGCATTTGTTGTTTCGGATTTGTCAAATCATGCTTATCCATGCTTATGTATTAGTGACTCAAAGGTAAAGGTAGATGTCATTATCTGCTTTGTTCAATTTCTATTATTTAATGCATTATTAGGATTCAACATTTCTTTTAGAAAATTGGAATTTGAGAAATTTGATAACCTTAAAGTACAACATACTTCAATGTCATTGTTTATTAATAAAGTTAGTGTTCGTTAATTTTTAAAACACATTGTAATGATATGTAATTTTTATAATTATTTTTTTTACACTTATGTTTAAAACCTCATAAAATTTATGATTTCTTATCAAATAATTAATATAAAAAAAATAAAAAAATAAAAATATTGATTTTTATTTTTTAAGATATTTAATTTAATATTATAATTTTTAAAATCTTACTTTGTAGATTAACTACTTTTTAACCCCAAAAAAAACTAATTACAATATAAACTAAATAGGTATAAAAGGATATCCTTATATACGGTACTGGAAAACTAACGAGGTTCTATGTTTCGAAGGTTTTCCATCCTATTTTGCCAATTACGTGGGAGAGTGATGTCGATCAACGTTGTTATTGGATGGATGGATTTGCAAATTACGTGGAAGAGTAATGTCGATCAACTTTATTATCGGACTTATAGTTTATGGTTTTGCAAGGAACGTTGTACGACCCGGAAGAAATTTTGATTGAGAATTATGGACGATTAATCAATTTTTGGTGGTTAGTTCATCGAGTTCAGCAGCAGGGGGAGACTTTTGACCTTGAGGCGACGATTGCAATTTTCCATAGTCAAATTCATGTAATCTATCCTGCTTGCGGTTGCAAATGAATTTCCTATATCATATCGATAGACAGAAATCCACTTTGTTTGGTCTTATATGATGATGCTATTTGGCTTATTGTAATAAGCATATTGAGATTTGTGTTGCAGAAAAGTAGATACAATAACACAGTGGAATTAATACAAATTAATTTGAAATACCAAAATTCTTGAGACCAGAGTAATGGGGTTGTTTTGATATTATTCGTATCTATTTACAATATTGATATATAGACGATATTTCTAGAGATTTAAAAGGCTACATCTCCGAAAGAAAAAATTCAAAATGTGACATAAATATTTTTATTTACAGATTTAAATTGCTACATGTTTAAAGGAGAAAATTCAAAATGGGCCAGAAATACTTTTATTTCTGAGACTGGTGAATGAAAGTATAAGCGTAATTTTGAGATGAGGATGCCCGCAAGCGAGCTGCCCTGGCGACTTTAAGTTCATATCACATACAAAAGATATTATCAAACTCAAATTTTCTTGCATAGCCTATGCCTCTAACTATGTTTGCATTAGCAAGTCCGCGCGTAGGGAATAAAGCATTCGCCCTGCGAATGCAGGCAGGAGTGAAGGTGTTGCGGCTAGTGAATAAGAAGGACGTTACTCCAAAAGTTCCTGGATTTGTTTTCAACGAAAATTCAAGGCGATTGTTAATAAAACTGTTGGATTGGCTTCCCTACACATAATTTCACGTTGGTGTACAAATTGTTTTGGAAATGACATCCACAATCTTGATCTCGTTACGCACCACCCTGTGTGTCACGCCCCCGAGCCTACGGTGGTCTTTCAACCGTGCCGGCAAGGTGCGGCACTACCAACCATTTTCTTTTCACCAATACTTACGATTGTAGACTACGTCTTAACAATCCATACTTAGTTTTATTTCCATTACCAAGTATTATTAATGTGCCTTTATACCAATCAACACCCATACACATTCATTATCAACAACATTATACAAGAGAAATGCACAACAGTATAAACGGAGGGGCAACTCTCTGTAATATGAGTCTGCCCGAATCAATATATTATATAATCTTCATTTTTACAATGCACAAGTTAAATCTTGGGAAACCCCAAATTTACACTTAGCTAAATATACAACTTTGGCAAACTTGGTTGCCCAGCTCGTCAGCACCTCCACACTGTCACCGCACGACTAACCAATCCTTCGTTCACCTCATCGCACCATCGTGTCGTTTGCCCAACTCGGGCGCACCTCCAAGTTGCCACACACAGGCGCCTCCAACCGACACATATCTATGTTCACAACCCAACACTCCAACAAGTCTTCATGCACACTTGCATGATGGGCGGGCGCTCACCCGAGTTGCCAAGACACCCACGCCAAGTCGTCGCACAAATCGGGCACCACACGTTCACCGTGGATGCCTCACCCCACCACCGGGCGCACCTTTGCCCACACCTTCGCCCAACACCAAGTTCAATGCTTCTTCGTGCACGACTGCCCAAGAACGGGTGCATGAGATCTGTGCCCTCACCTCCTTGAATCTGCACAGAAGACTGCGCCTCTACTCCTTGTAGCGATGACGTATGATTGAATGAATGCCCTTGAATGATCAAACGCATCGCATATATATGCATCGCAAGTGTGGGTGGGGCTTGCCCAGCCGACCACCCAACCATCGGTCGCACACCCCTTGGAACGCCCAACCATGTGTCGGCCTTCAACATTTCGTTCCATGCTCCAAGTATGCGTATAAACTCCAACGCTCCCTCATGTCACCCGAGGAACGTCGGATATGTTTATCGCAAATTGTTTCATAACTGCAACTCGCCCATGCACGCGCCCGGGTTGCCCGGTGCCCAACCACGTCGCACATCGGGTAGGAGCGCAAGACGTTACATCCTCCTCCATCTGAAATCATTGTCGTCCTCGACAACATACCATCCTGGTAACAATACACGAAGATCATCCATGATGTCAACTCCTCCACATACTGCAAACATCTCTGCAACATATGTAGAACCACCGTCTCCACCATGTCTCGCCTTGGCAACCATCTGTCACCAAGATCACCATACCAAGATATACATCCGTCGGTATGTCGTACATCAGAAATCTTCTCAACCCATGACCATCGACCACCCTGTCACAATATCCACATGCTGCTCTCCATCGTGGAAGGCTGGCCCCTCCATCTCAACCTACATGTCCACTGCAACATCGTGTCAACCCCATCATGTGTCATCATCACCATGTGAACTGCTGCCATGATATTCCAACACAATGCCAACATGTCTCTGTACACTTCCGAACCCCATGTCTGAACTAGTTGGGTAGCTAATCCAACCATCACGCTCAAATCATGAGAGTGAACATCCTCATATCACCATCAGTCATTTCTCAAACATTTGCCACATCCTGAACTTCTCAAGAATAAACCATGCTCAAGTCCATGAAGTAGCCCTCATCTGATCTGCAACATGTCATGATGCTTGATTCCAAGCCATCCCTACACCATCATACCTGCTCAATCTGCTTTAAGGACTCATTGCCATGAGCAGCTAACAATGAGCCCCATCTTCTTGTCCATCTAAGAAGATGTGGAGGGAGTAGAGCCTGAAGGCTCACCCTCACTAATCATCTCGATCCATCTGTCAGGATCCTCAATCTCTATCCTTTGTAGATAAGTGACCCGATCCTCCTCTGAGACATGCGGCCTCACATACACCTCATCATCATCATCATCATCCTCAACCACTTCTAGCCTTCTTGACAAATCCAAGATACTATCTGAAAGTGTGTTAATGACCAATGACTGCTCGGTAAGCTTTGTCTCAACCATGGACAACCGCTTACTCATGTCACCCATTCGCTTCTCATCCACCATTTGCATCACTGCCAACTTACAATCAGGCCTTGTTACTCCAATGGTAGGAACACCAATGGGTACATCTTCCCTTCCATCGTAAATGTACATCTTCTTCAAATGTGGAACAATCATAGCATCAAATTGTTTGATGAATTCCATCCCCAGCGCAGCCTCATAGTCATCTATCCGCACTATAGTGAAGTCAAACTTCCCTGTCCATTCACCAAGTGTTGTATCCAACTTTTCAGCTACACCAAGAACTTCATCGGGAGGAGAATTCACTGTCTTCATTTCTGCCTTGATAGGTACAAATTACAACCCAATCCTTCTTGGAGTATCTTCTCCCATGAAGTTGTGAGAAGCCCCACTATCCACCATAGTGAGTACATCGGAATCTCCAACCTTCATCCGAACATACTCCAACTTATTCCTCTCAGGATCCTTCTGACAAATCACGTCTGTAGCAGCAGTTGCACCAAGTATCTGCATCATCCCCATAGAAGCTCCTTTCATCTCATCCCACAAAGTGATGTCACTAGCACTACCACCGACAATCTAGTCTATCCTCCTTCGCCACCACATCTTAGCATCCTTTGTTAAGAACTGAGCAACTACCTTGACCTTTGTCTCATCATCAGATAGACCCAACCATTCCAAGTATTGTTCCATGTCCCATAGAAAGTTGCCAAGAGTCTTTGCACTCCTTGTACCGTCGAAAGATTATGGTTCCTTGACTTTCACATGAGGCACTCCTCCACCTGAGCCATGCCTCACGACCTTATTCAACACCATGATCTCATATCTGGCTTCATCAAGAGATTTCTTCAAGTCCACAATCTCTGCAAGACCCTGGTCCCTTGCTTCTTCAACCTCCTTGATTCTTACTTCAAGTTGTGTACACATAAGATTAGTGTACTCGTGTTGTGTCCGGAGTTCATCAAGCTCTTCCTTCAACTTTGAATTGGCCTCTTGTCCCTTAGCGAACAAGTCCATCCTCTTATCCCAAGAAGTCTCCATGGCCTCCATTCTCACCAACACTTTCTCCATAAGCATTATAGTAGCATCTTGCACACTAGACCCAGCTTGGGATTCAGCCATTGCTAATAGCCTCTTCCTTCTTTGCAATCTAGTCTCGACCATACAACGACTTCATCTGCAACCCAAGTCCTTGATGCAACACTTATCAAGAATGTTTCACCAACCTCTTACCTCTGCAAGTATCTGTCACCACAGTCACTTCTTCCAAGTGCACCACACCTGCACTTTGTCACGAGCAACCTTGCTCTGATACCAACTCACGGTAGTGTGGTGGGATCATCACTTCATCCACAAGATTCACCAGCTTTGATACCAACTATCACGCCCCCAAGCCTGCGGTGGTCTTTCAACCGTGCCGACGAGGTGCAGCACTACCAACCATTTTTTTTTCACCAATACTTACGATTGTAGACTACGCCTTAACAATCCATACTTAGTTTTATTACCATTACCAAGTATTATTAATGTGCCTTTATACCAATGAACACCCATACACATTCATTATCAACAGCATTATACAAGAGAAATGCACAACAATATAAAGGGAGGGGTAACTCCCTGTAATATGAGTCTGCTCGAATCAATATATTATATAGTCTTCATTTTTATGATGCACAAGTTAAATCCTGGGAAACCCCAAATTTACACTTAGCTAAATATACAACTTCGGCAAACTCGGTTGCCCAGCTCGTCGGCACCTCTGCACGGTCATCGTACGACTAACCAATCCTTCGTTCAGCTCGTTGTACCGTCATGTCGTTTGCCCAACTCGGGCGCACCTCCAAGTCGCCACACATGGGTGCCTCCAACCGAGACACACCTCTATTCACAACCCAATTCTCCAACAAGTCTTTGTGCACACTTGCACAATGGGCGGGCGCTCACCCGAGTCGCCAAGACACCCATGCCAAGTCGTCGCACAAATCGGGCTTCACACGTTCACCGTGCACGCCTCACCCGACCACCGGGTGCACCTTCGCCTGCACCTTTGCCCAACACCAAGTTCAACACTTCTTCGTGCACGACCGCCCAAGAATGGGCGCATGAGATCTGCACCCTCACCTCCTTGAATCTGTGCACAAGACTGTGCCTCTACTCCTTGTAGCAAAGATGTATGATCGAATGAATGCCTTTGAACGCTCAAACACATCGCATATATATGCATTGCAAGTGTGGGTGGGACTTGCCCAGTCGACCACCCAACCATCATTCACACACCCCTTGGAACGCCCAACCATGTGTCGGCCTTCAATATTTCGTTCCATGCTGAAGTATATAAACTCCAACGCTCCCTCATATCAACCAATGTATGTCGCATATGTTTCTTGCAAACTATTGCATAGCCGCAGCTCGCACGTGTGCGTGCCCGGGTCACCCGACGCCCAACCGCGTCGCACATCGGGTAGGACCTTAGGACGTTACACCCTGCATGTGGCCCTTTGGCGCCAGACTGGGGTCATCAATTCTTTGAAGTGAGAAGTCCCAATACGTGCAGCTACCACTGGCCTTGCTCACGGTCTTTGGTTCCCGGTCCCCTTCTGAATGTTTTTTTTAATTATTTTAATTTTTTTAAATATTTTATTTATTTATTTTATAGTTTTATGTTTTCATATTTTATATATTTTTATATGTTGTCTAACTTAATATTTATCATGTTTTAAAATTTTTTTAAATTAATAAAAAAAAAATTGATTTTTTAAATGTTGTTTGATATGGTTTTTTAATTAGATTTTTTTAAATCATCGAATTTGTTTTTATTTATTTATCAACTTCATATCAATTCATGACCACGTGATACTGAACTTGTATATTTGTTAGAACTACCCTTCCCACTTCATTTCTCATAGCCAAGAACCTCTCCATTCCATTCAACTACATAAGAAATCATTCCTCCATAAGAATGATCCCTGGTAAGCTTGTGACACAATGACATACATACATACATACATACATATATATAAACATTAGCATAAAACAATCATGATCCATGATGACCTTGTCAAACATGACATACATACATACATACATACATACATGTATACATATACATACATCAGTGGAATCATGATCACAACATATTTATCATATACCATGAGGTCAAAGTTATGAAAAGTTCCTTTATCTATTCACAACATGAACAACATTGAGAACAATGATTTCCAACATAGCCAAGGCATCTCGAGCCTCAAATCCATTTAGTTTACCTTTTCTAATTACTTTTCTCATGTTTTTACTACCATCATCCATTTAGCACAATGGACCTCTTGATGGTGCTAGCCCCACCAACATTAAGGGGATCTCCCCGATATGAAGTCCCAACTACACCTCGTACTATTTCAAGTACAATTCCCAATAGTGGTTGGTAATTTTATGCCTTGATTGCGGAAACATTTAGAGGGAAGTATGTTCACTTTGGGTGAGAGCAAGTGCATGACCCTACAAAGTGTCAAGTGCAATGTGTGAAGGTTCCAACACATGAAGGGAGAAGGAAGTGTGCCCCTTAGAAACATGTAACTGTACACAGCTTTAAGGGAACACACGAGCAAAATGACATCACAAGTTAAAATACAGAATAGCACACAAGTTAAAGTGATGGATTAATACAACAACACACATTCGACAAGATTCATACAAATGCAAACTAAATAGTTCATAATAGTATGTGTAAGTTAAACAACATATATTTCCAATACAACAACAATTGTCCTACTATATTAACAACATATGCATGAAAGTGTGTTGCCTCTGATTTTAATATTTATAAGTGAAAGTTCCATTGTACATGCACCATTAACAACCACTAGCCCCAATAGTAGAACATTATAGTAAAAAAAACCTGCTCCTCTAAATAATTATACTCACTCTACGCTACAAAGAAGCCAAGGCTCTTCACAATACTCCCAATCTCTTCCTAAGCCTAATCTTGGTTCCCCAAAAAGTATTTGACATGATTTATAAGGTTTTATTTATAACAATAAGGGTTGCCTATTTAACTCCCCCTTTGTGGCCTTTGGACTACCCTCATGACTCTTGAAATTCTTCATAAAATAAGACATTACATTACATGATGACTTTTCATATTCCAATATTAACACTTGGAATTTCGCTTACAACATAAAATACAAATAATATTGCATTTTAAACTTGTATCCATATAGGAAAAAAGAGGGTAAAGACAACTTGAAAAACTAATAATATACAACACTATGATGTTATAGTTTGGGAGAATTATAGCTCAGTAATCTCAACTCGCTGCTCCTCTGTCACATATTGGTGTGAAGCTTCGTACTGTGTGATGGTGTCGCCAAACTGTGTAATAGTGTCTTGCTAGAAGAAAACTCTAGCCTTCATGGAATTCAGGTAGACTGTCTTGAAACCTATATCCAAATCATTCTAAAGCATGAGCATCATTATTCTAACTTTGACAGGACAACTAATGAAATTATGCATGTTCTATCTATTCTGTTGCAAGTCTTCCCTGGCAGCATTCTATCTCAGCTGCTCTAAGTACTCTTCGACCTCCCACCAGACTTGGTTCTTTGGTTTAGCTTTGGTGAGGGAACCGATTGATGGGATCTAGTGTGTACTCACCACGAAATCCAAACTATTGTACAATCATATATATGAGGCCTAAATGCTGCCAATGAATGAGGCAATCTTCTTATTGTTTAGAATCAATGTTTGAACCTTCACTTTCTCAAGATTTTCCTGTGGCTACATTTTCTTTGGCCCCTTTGTACTGCATTTTCCACTCTTCCAAATAGAAAATGCCAACTTGTATGTATTTTAGAGTCTTAATGAACTCCTTTCCCTACTATTGTAAGCCATGGAAATGAACAACTGCTTTATGTATGGTGAGAAACGCATCATAGAGCTTCGGTTTCCCCAAGTGTTGATACTTAAGTAAGTATCACTCCTCTCATCTATCCAGTGCGGAAACTGCATTTTGTGTTGCTACTTAAAGCTATTTTACCTCTTTCCTAGCATCCTGCAAGTTTTGTGCTAGTTGCTCATTCTCAGCCATCAAATAATGAGCATTTTATCTTGTTTCTCTTGCATATGCCAAGTTAGCTTTAGAAATGGAATTTGGATGCTTCCTGGTGTTTGACACTATCACCCTTTCTCTAACGAATGCTGGTGATGCATGATCATCGGAAAGTGAATTCCTTATGGATGTACAATCCTATTTTGTAACTCATCAAATGATAGATTGTACACATCCATTACCAGATCATTAGCTCCGGGCTAGCTTTGTTGCTAGAGGTGGCGGAGACTAAGGGATGACCTATGGCTCTCTTAGCATTACATCAACATCTTCATGTTGTGGATCTTCTTCCATCTCCATGTCTATCACTTCGATCAATTGCTCAATATATTGAGCAAGCTCCTGATACTGCATATGTTCACCTTCCTCCTCTACCGCTAGTTTTTCTCGTCCCTACTCTTCAACCTATATCAACATTGTTTCCTCTACCATCTCACCTTCCCTTTGTTCTTCTTTCTTCTTCTTGCTCTCTTCTTATTCTCTCCTCCTCAACTCGTGTTCTTCCTTCAACATCTCCTTTACCTCTTGTAGCTTCAGTTATGCTTCCCGCAACGTCTAATTTTCTCTCTTTCTAAGCTTTGATCTCTATATCCTTTTCTTCCTCCTTGTTTATGCTTCCATAGATTCTTTCACGATAAGAGGATATGCTTTCATACTGCAGCTTTTTTCTCCCCCTCGATTGTCAGCAATCTCCTTCTTTCCCTTGTCTTTCACATGCTTTTTGCTTTTTGTTGTTGTTTCTTCCTAAGTTTTTATCATTTGTGGAGCAGCCTATGAAGTCCTTGATAGAATGATTGGCTCATTAAGTCTAGAGACATTGTATTAGTACCTCCAAGGATCCTCCTCTGGCCAATGAAATGCCCCACCAATGCACAGAAAGTAAATTGTCATATGGTGGTCCTTACAAATACTATGAGGATCATACAGATTAAATTCCTTAGTGTTGAATTAAAATTTCCCTCTTTCCTTAGCTTCGACGTCTATGAATTTCAATTTATTTATCTCATATAAGCCAATATGCAAAGGAAGAGTGGGCCATGGCGCTTTCTTCTTCTTGTGCATCACTGCTAAAAACCCTATAGTGATATGGTATGATACTTTTTGCATGATTTGTTTTTTAGTGGCATACCTTGGTAATACATGTAGAGGATCCTCTCCACCAAACACTCTAATGAAGGTACCACCTCATGAGGCCTACCAATATATGATTTATACTATCGCCTCTATTTCTTCTCATGACATGGAAAGTGGATCTTCTTCAAAGATATGATTTTAAAGCAGGATGATGAAGTGCTCATTTAGCCATGCCATTACTCCTCAATAATTGCATTCCAAAATAAACTTGAAATAGATGTGTATGATAGTCTCTTGTGGTTTCCATGTCCCCTTCATGCCAAGGAACTATTGTTGCACATAGATTGCATCTAGTAAGTATGCAAACATATAGAACCTTGCTCGCTCACCCTTGGGCATATTCTGATTTTGTGTTGCGTGGGCCTTCAATTTTCGAACCGAAAGGTATGACTAGTTGAATAACCTCCCATCATTAACCAAATGGTCCAATAAGATTGCCCACCATCCAGGAAAGGTTTTTTTGCTCTCTCGATGATGGATTTTGCAAGTAAAGATAGCCAAGAGCAGGTAAGCCTTTCTAGGGTTCTTTATATTGTATACATGGGTGGGTGTATATCAAAACTTTATGGCTCTTTCACCCAGTGTTTACCAATGTATCTTCTGTTCACATAGCGTGGAAAGGAAGAGTGAATCCATGCGCTCTACTAGCCTGGGAAAGTGATGCATTTGTTGAAAGTCTTCTACTTGGAAGGTAGCGAGATTCTTCCCACTGGCACTACTCAATGTCATGGTCTTCTCATTGATGTGTGAGATAATACAGCTAATGATATTTATAGACACGAAGGCAGGATTCCTGCATGCAACGTTTTATAACCCTGACTGTCAGATGCTGAGATAAACCTAACGATCCTCTAAGTATACCTAAAAGTCCTTTTCAAAAGCATCTTTAATCTATTGCCATGTCAACGATGATCCCTTTTCTATGAACAACTAAGTATCTGAATACACTAGAAAATCAACTAATATTTTCTCAACTTCTTCCCCAATACTGATCTTAGTGGTTTCCTTTGATGAATCTCTCCTAGATGCCATGGTAACAATGAATGATGGAGAGGTTCTCCATAAATATTATACCTATGGGATAGAAAGGACACTCATGGAAAAAAGGTACGAGTCTTAAGAAAATCAACTTACAAGTTAAGTTAAAGAAGTGAATGGGCATGAGATTGGGAGGATTGTGCAAATTTTTCTAGAAAGAAGGACTAGCTTCCTGGCGGAACTGTGCACTGCGTAATCATAGCATCCAAGGTGGAAGCTTAGTGATTGAAACTACACAATGAACAGTTCATCCTAGGCAAAGGCCTTGGAGAGACTGCACGTTACACAATCTTAGTGGCCAAGATGAAAATATGGGTCCTGGAACATTGTAGTGCACAGTTGGAGGTAGCTTGGACTATGCATTGTGCAATTCCATAGGCTAATCTTGTGGCTTGAGACTTAGGATTGCACAATGCTAGTTGGGAAAAGTGCAAACTCGTTAAGGGATACCGAGATCAGCCTAAGGGAAGTGTGGAAAATGAGAAGATCTAAGAGATTGTGTGAAGTTGAGTGTAGATTTGACTAAGTGAAAGTAAATGAATGTGAATCAAGTGCAAAAGTGAATCAAATGGATGGAAAACAATGTAAGTGAGGAGATTCACCGCAACAATGACTATTGATGCAAAAACAGGAAAACTAATGCGACACTTGGGAAAGGAAACCTAAAACTCAAAAAACACTTATACACATTAAAACAAGTCAAAACACAAGAAACCATGAAGAGAAACAAGTGAAGCAATAGTCATAGAAGCCAATAGAATAAAAGAGACAGAAAAGCAGCAAAAGATGACAAAAGGGAAAATCACCCAGAAAAGCGAGGAAGATCAAACAGAAGGTCACTTAATCTCCTCAAGAATTCCAAAGCTCTAACATCGAATTCGAAAACGAGCTCTAGAAGCATCAATTAAATAGATTTGGATAATTTAGGGTTTATGATACGTATGCCAAGAATCAAGGAAAAAATAACACTTGGTGAAACTTTATAAAAATAGTGCAAGTTCCACCTTTGAGATGATAAGAATAGATCCCTATTTTTAGCGATGCTTTTTGCTATTTTATTATTTACTTTTTCAGCGAAACTTACCATGAACACTACTAGGAAATACTACGCAGTTATGGGTAATTGGGAAACTTGTTGGCTCGGTGCTCTACGTAGTTTTTGAGATCAATGAGGGCTGTACAATTTCTAGGTTCAGTGTTGGGCTACCTCCCATGACTATGCAGTTTGTGAGCTCAAGGCTCATTGGAAATCATGACTTTGTAATTCCTCTCATAAAGGTTTCTTACCCTCAAGGATTGTTTATTTTATTGAGGTAAGCCCAAAACTGTTGTGATACCAAGTTGGGAGATCAACTTGTGACTTAGAATAATGAGCTAAGTGAGAAAAAAAATTAAAAAATTAAAATATAAGTCTAAGTCGAAGGATGAACACTTAGATTAGTGCGATATGAGCTGTTGTGGTTAAGAAGGGAGGCTCGAAAATTGAAGCATAGGAAAAATTTTCGAGGATGGTTATAGCCGCTAAAACATGACCCAAACACTCCAACCAACTATCATACTCTTACCTTTAGTTTCCCTTACACAAGCACCGAGATTCATCCAGGTCTTACATCACTTATTGAGTTTCATTCAGCTCTTCCTAAACTCCATTATCTTTCTCTTTCCTTAAATAACTCCCAAGACCCTTAAAACACAAAAAGAAAGAACAAAAGAAAATAATAAGAAAACCATGAGAACTAATATAAATACAACACCACAAAGATAGTGGCATTGCCATGCATAAGACATAAAGAAAACTGCAAATCAAGTACAAGAAAATTACAAAACATGGAAAACACAAGACAAGAAAAAAAGACCATTAGTCAATCTATGGTTCCCAATGCTTCCAAGGGAAAGCTCAACCTGATCCTTCTCCATGATTTCATGGTAGTCCCTTTTCCATGAAATTACCTATATTGTACTTCCATAAACACATAATTGTTAGCTTATAAAAAAAATATAATAATATACCAATTATCTTACTTGGTTATGCCAGGCACATTGGCATGTAACTGAACACATCCATACCATCTCTCATGAGAATATAATTCCCTTGATGGACCTAGTTATAATTATCAACTAGATAATATACCTTTCCAACACATGTTCATAAGTGGAACAGATATCAACATAATGTCAGACAAAATCAAGGTTAAGAGGACTTTGTGTATGAAAAGAAATCATTCGTTTGGAATTAGGGTTATCAAACATAGCCAAAGGAATTCTTACACAATTCCTTTCTTTTACCATTTACCTCGCTACAATTGAGTCTTATTATGCACTTTCACATCATCCAACTGTTAGTTGTATAAACAAATCAATTATTACCTTGTCACACTAATACCAAGCATGTTTCCATGCAACTATTCACATATGTAAATCATATGTTCCAAAGGTAAAGGCATCATATCTATTAATTGAAATCAACCTTTACCAATTCTAACAACCATGTCACAATCAACAATTAACTCACATTCATTAGTCATAATACATAATGCTACAACTATTTCCTACTTGCACTTAAGTATGTATCATCTATCTCAACACCTCTTGCATTAGCACGATCATCTTAAAACAAGATCATTACCTCATGCAACCTTATAGACACATGCTCATATCATGCAATTAATCAAACTTTTAAACAACTTGCAAACATACCATGTTAAAGAAATCAACTAGATGACATAAGCAAACACTCAACCATCAAATAGATGGCATAATCAAACTCATACCTTAATGTATCTTAGGGGAGGCTATCTTTTCTGCAAAATCAATTTAGATTAACACGATATAACTTCACAACACATCAACTCAAACACTAATAAGGTCATGATATCCATAATAGTAACTAGCTAACATGTTCACGTCATAAACACATAAATAATGTTTTTGGTTTCTATTATCCTTGGTTGTCATCTGATACCATGTAGTGGTATTAGAGCATGGTTCCACTTTTCTTGGGAGGTTTCTAGTTTCTATTATCCTTGGGTGTCATCTGATACCATGGAGTGGTATTAGAGCATGGTCCAATAGTTGGTTCAGTCCAACTATTGGACCAGGCTCTAATACCACTCCATGGTATTAGATGAGACCCAAGGATAATAGAAACCAAGAACCTCCCAAGGAAAATGGAACCATGCTCTGATGCCACTCTATAATTCTCTCCTCCCACATTTACCCAATCTAACCGGTCCACTGGGGTAAACATGTAATAAAGAGTTAATATAATATGATTCAACTCCTTAAGTGTCATTAAGGAAGTGGATCTAATGAACAAACACCTTACACACCCACCTTAGGTACTACAACACCCACAAAAGTTAATTTACCACTCCAAGTGCCCAACCCCTAAGTTAACCTAGCCTTTCAATCACTAGTACAAAATGCTAATTAGTTACTAAATAAGTGACTAAAATTTGCATATAAACTACCATTTTTTAGTCGGTGACCAATAGTCGCTAATTTACGGTTTCTTATAACATGACCAACTTTTTGGCCATATTTATTTGTTCAGTAATTTGTTTTCTAGGGTGATCATATAATAATATATTTTGTTTTATATTTCGTCATACATTTGGTCATTGATTTAGTCATTAATTGCCAAAATTAATAACCAAACATATAACAAAATATATTATTATATGATCACCCTAGAAAACCAATTAATGACCAAAGAAATATGACGCAAATGTTGGTTGTGTTATAAGATACTATAAATTAGATACTAATAGGCATATATATGTAAAATTTAGTCATCACTTGAAACCAATTAATGACTAAATAAATATGACTAAATTTTGGTCGTGTTATAAGATATTGTAAAGTAGCTACTAATAGTCATATACATGCAAAATTTAGTCATCACTTGAAACCAATTAATGGCCAAAGAAATATGACTAAATTTTAGTCGCGTTATAAGATCCTCTAAATTAACGACTAATAGTCTAATATATGCAAAATTTAGTCATAATTTCTAATCACAAATTTATCATTTGCACTAGCTATTCATCTTTTCTTGGTGATTTCATATTCATTATATAAGCACCTAATTTAGTAGTTTATATTCATTTAATTTACTTTCATTGATAATCATTAAAAATGACTAATTTAGTCGTATATTCATTTTACTTGTGTTTATCATTACACACTATAAACTACAAATTTAGTAATTTTAGATTGATTGTATGTGTTCCTTATTAATCAGCATAAATTAATTAATATGACTTTTCTATTAAATTAAAAAAAAATGTCATACAATTTCATACAATGTCATACAAAGTTACATAGGTTTATTACAATACTAAAAAATATCAAGTGCAACTATATATAATTTTAACGAAAGAAATTATATTAGATGAAATTTCTAGTATTACAATATGAGTTTTCAACTTAATATTGATTGAACTACAATTTACACATGAAATATTGTTTCATCACTTCAAAACATTATCACTATGTTGCCAAGGCATTGCAGGTGAATTCACCAACTCTGAAGACTTGAACATTAGTCTCTATGTGTATGTCTTATGCGGGATGTTATCTATAAGAGTATCACTAGACTGGTTCTCTTATCTCTCTCTTTTTGTATTTGTCACTCCAGTGTTATTGTTCTTCTCTTTCTTCAATTCCTATTTCTTACCATCAATTATGAGCTTCTTTTCTGAAAACAAAATAAGATGCAATGTAGAGTATTAGACATGAAAAATGATGAAAATTATAATATAAACTAAAGTATACTATAAAGCATCTATACGGCATATACCTCAACATCAGTAATATCAAAGTTATTTTTCCCCATAAAAGTAAAAAAATCGAACAAGTTTTCTACAGTTGAGTGATAATGGTCACTATGTGGCTAGATGACCTATATAAAACATAGAAAATAAAATTCCATCATAAAAGATAACACTCTAGTAACTTAGTATTCAATCTTTAAGGAAGTCTTAGGCAAAATCATGTCAACTAAGTTATATGCTAAAAAGATAAAAATGTAGATAAATTGTGAAACAAATAATCTAAGGTGTGATGTCTAACCTTTGTCATTTTATTCCCAACAACATTTTATTCTTTAACGTGTGAAATTGGTCAAGTATATAAAAAACATGTTTGCATTAAATAACATGAAATTAAACTTTTCTAATAGCCATAAAAAGTTTTAACACAAAAGAACTAAAAGGATTTCAATCAATTAAGTGTAATACTAATTTCATCTTCAAGCTTTGGTTGTTGTTTAAATAGACATGATACCAAGTATTTTCAATTTCATCGTTAAAAGAAAAAACAAAATCAAAAGAAACATTCAAAATACAATCAAACAATAAAGAGAGGTGATGCAGGGTTACCCCTGCTTTACCCACAATATGCATATAGACCTATGCATAAACTATTTTCTGCCCAGGAATTTATATGACCGTCTCGTCAAAGATTCATTATAAATGAACAATTGGTTAAGGCCCCCTTAATTTGAACTCATACAGAAACATATTAATAGATTAACCCAAGTTCTAAACCCTTCTAATCCTTTCTATCGGCACTTTAATACATCCTCATAAACCTCTATTAATTCCTATGGCCGCACAAATATCAAATCCCACTCTTTAACATTGGTTATATATGATTAAATGATAAAACCTTCTTATCATGACTTATTTCTATTATAATGCTTTATAATATAAATACACTAATAAACATATGTAACATACCTTTTTTCGCCTCTACTCAGCCTTTGCACATTTCCCAAGAATTGCCTTTATTGCAATAGCTCATCACAATTTACCATGGTCATATCACACATGTACTCTTATCACCCCTCCGATTTTGATATGTGACTATCGGGATCGTTTAATACCACTTTTACATTAAAAGACTCGGCACAACACTTTAACAAATATAAAGGAAATACATTTAAATTCCACTCAAAATGACATAATTGGACTTCAAATATTGTAGACTCGCATATATAAATATCATCGGGTCCATCGACTCCAAAGCTTTTCCGTTCTGCTACTCCTCCTCTAATCTTTGATCTCCAAAATGCCTGACCTCCGATCATCGATCTGCCCAATCTCCAATTAGTGCTTATCGCTATCGGCTATTGACTATCGCATGATCCTTGCACTTGAGACTTCCACTTTAAAACTCCGAATTGACATGTATTTAAAACTCCCAACCGCTTCCTCCCTTTGAAAGATTGTGATGCAATATTCATTTTTCCACTCTTGCGACTTAATATCTGCTGTTGATTTGTGAGATCTAATGGTTGTTGTGCATTGACACTTTACTCCTCCTCTACTCCGTTTAGTTATTTTTTACGCTATTCCTTCAGCATTCCACTATGGTTTTTGGTTTCTTCAAGATTTGTGTCCCTCAGCTGTTCCACTACGCACTTCCTCCTGAGCTTTGGCTTTGATCATTCTAATTGATTCAATGATCCATTTTGATCCTCCTCGTTATGTTCCTCACTGTGTAATCGTTGAACTCCGCCTGCAACTTTGTTACATAGAATATACTAACTCACTCATCATTCGTCATTGATGCTTACCAACAGACTTATACAAATGGAAATTGAATCTCTGTGCATATATAATAATATATATATATATATATATATATATATATATATATATTATATATATATATATATGAACAAACGATTACATGATGAGACTCTCTGTCTTTCTTCGGCCTGATCTTCTAATTAATGGCCTACGTTCATTATCTGCCCGTGCGCTTACAAAGAGAACTAAATATCTAACTCTCTCTCTCTTTGTATAACCTCTCTAACCTCTAATCATGCCTTTTAGGCTTACATTTATACAAAATGTCTTCTAAAAACAACTCTTGGTTTAGATCCATAAGCTTCTCAAAAGAATTCCTAAAATCTCTTTCTCATCCCTAGGGATTCTCTCAAATCCACAAAATCATCAACTGACTCCTAATCTAGGATTTATAATCAATTGTGTTAGGTCCCTATAATGCTGGTGATTACCCCATTACTATTGTAGTTGTATCCCTTATTAATATTGTCGCACCCCTATTGTCCCCATATTGTTATTACTGTGCCCCATAGAATCCCTCTATTGTTATTTTTGTGACTTTACATTATTATTGTTAGGTCAGTTGGGTTATGTTGTGACTCCTTAGACTCCTATATATGGAAAGGAGGTTTTTTCATTTGAATCATCAAAAAATCATTCATTTGTGTAATAAAAAGGAGGTTTCCCCCTCAAAGAGGCTGAATTCTAAGGCGTTGATCTATCTTTTCTATCTTTTCGTGCGTTGGTTTCATAACATTTGGTATCTGAACTCTGGATTCTAGGGTTTCACTACTCTAAATAGGTCATTGTGGCATTTAGCTATAACTTTTTTCTGCGACATTTTAGAAGTGAAAAAAAACCCATTTGAGACAAAATCGCATGGAACCTCATGTCCGAATTTCAAAGCTTTTTGTGCTATGTTTGCAAAGATATTATATGAGGAAGGCAATCTTTTTGTAGACTCCTCAATTACATTCCAAATAGATGACCTGGGGAAAATCGTCATAACGTTTTCTTTGAGAATTAGATTGAAATTTCGTAAGAAGGTATAGAAAGAGGATAGACTGTAGTTTCTTGTATATATTTTGCAGAGCCAAAGGTTGAAATAGAGACATGTGGCGCATCGTACAAGTTCACTCTGAGTAGTCTATAATCAGGTCATTGTGGGAGATTTTCATAACTCTTCCTTGGAGAATCCAATTTGGATTAGACTTTTGGCATTGGAAAGAGGCCACAAAGGGCCACTGCAGGTACAATTTTAGAACTCGATGATATAAAATTACAGAGATACATCAGAGGCAATATTGAGCTCCTACAAAGTGAAAAAGGGTGTGTAGATTTTTTAAATTTTTTTCTTAAGCTTGGTTTGAAAAATTATTTTGAAGTAATCCAAAGGGCATAGTAGAGCATTATTATGGGTAACTAATGCCTCGAGGAAAAAAAAAAAGGAAACGCCTAATAAACAACCTGAAAGCTCTAGCATGACTCATGAAGAAGAGGAAGAAATGCTACATGATATATCAAAATTACAAGACCAAGTGCAACAAATGTCGCTCTCACAAAAGCTAATAGAAGCTAAGATAAATGGCATGGAATCTAAGATAAATGGAATGGAAGCTAAGATGGATGATTTGAGGATAGATTTGAAGACAAATTTGACAAATTGTCTACAAGAAATACTTACTAATGGTTAAAGGGTAGTAAACGAAACTCATGGTGCGAAGAAAAGAAATGTTAATCATGATTTCACGGACTCTAATGTTGGATCGAAGACCCACCATATTCCAAAAATCGATATGAGGAAGTTTGATTGCAAGGATCCCGCAACACGGATATTATAGATGGAGCAATTTTTCGATCTCAATAATGTGCAAAACACACAAAAGGTACGTATTGCAACTTTATATTTGGAACCAAATCAGTTTGTATGGTATCAATGGCTTTTCTCTCGTAAACAAATTATCACGGGCAATTTTTACAGAAGAATTGACAGCACATTATGAGGATATAAAAAGCAACACTTTTTTAAGCGAATCGATAATTCTCAAACAAAAGGGTTCAATAATGGAGCATAATGAGGAGTTCCAAAAATTGAACGTAAGGGTAAAAAATATTCCAGAGGAGCATAGGATTGATGTGTTCATAGGGACTTTGAAGGATAATATCCAACATGATGTTCGCCTTTGGGAACCTGATTCATTAGAGAAGGCATTTAGGTTAGCAAGAAAAATGGAAAGAAAAATTTAGGCAACTAGGAAGCATACCACCCACAACTATAAAGATGGAAGTGTTGTTGCCCCTAGTATTCCACAACCTATAAGGTGTCACACCACAACAATTGGAAGAAAAGAGCTAAAGGGCTTTGTTACAGTTGTGATAGCAAATACACTAAAGGTCATAAGTGTGCTGAGAAGAAATTAATTCTACATAGATTGTGAAGAGGAAGAAGAAAATGAGCAAGAAAGGTCAAAAGAAGAGGATATACTCTAGGAACAAAGCCTAGATAAAGAAGAAATGAATATTACCATATCTTGTAATGCATTGGCTAGAATTATCACTCCTCAAACCATCAAGATAGAAGGACAAATAAAGAAGAAAAAGGTAATAATTTTGATTGATTCAGGAAGTACCCACAATTTTATTCATTGTAAGGTATCAAAAGAATTGAATTGCTTCCTATATCTAGCACCGGAGTGTCAAGTGATGGTTGCAAATGGAGGAACAATAAATTTCTCTTGGAAAGTGCCATAATATCAAGCTATCCACGAGAGAATATGTATTGACTAGCCCAATGGTTTCCATTACAATGGGAGGGGCTGATGTTGTACTAAGAGTCTAATGGCTACAATCCTTGGGTACAATAGCTTTTAATTTTCAAGAACTTTTCATGAAATTTTCTACGGAAGAAAAGGAATTTGAATTAAGGGGTATTGCAGGGAAACTAGGAAATATAATGAGTTCTAACGGTATGAAAAATCTTCTAGAAAAGGAAGAAAGAGGTGTAATTGCACAATTATGTTCTCTAGATGTTTCCACATCGAAACCATCTATTTCTCCAGATCTCCAAAATGTCTTGGACAATAATTCCAAGGTATTTGAGACTCCCAAAGGTCTCCCATCTATTCATGATCATGGTCATGCTATTCATCTGATTCCAGGAAGTGTTCCTCCAAACATCAAGCCGTACAGATATCCCTATGTCCAAAAGAGTGAAATTGAACATTTGGTTGCAGAAATGCTAGAGGCTGGTATAATTCAACCTAGTCAAAGTTCTTTCTCTGCTCCAGTAGTATTGGTGCACAATAAGGATGGATCATGGCACATGTGTCCTGATTATAAGGAGCTCAACAAGATCACTATTAGAGATAAGTTCCCCAATACTATCATTCATGAATTACTGGATGAATTGCATGGATCAATTTACTTCGCCAAGTTGGATCTTCATTCAGGATATCATCAAATCAGAATGAAGATTGAAGACATTCTGAAAACAACAATTATAACTCACGAGGGTCATTATGAATTTTTGGTCATGCCTTTTGGCCTTACCAATGCACCTTCTACATTTCAAGGTTTGATGATTTCCATTTCCAAACCCTTCCTTAGAAAATTTGTGTTCGTATCTTTTCATGATACACTAATCTAAAAAAAGTCTTGGAAGGATCATGTTGAACATGTTGACAGGGTGCTACAAATATTGGAGGAGAAACAATTATATGCAAAAAGATCCAAATGTTTCTTTGGAGTACAAGAGGTTGGAATATTTGGGTCATATTGTATCTCATGAACAAGTTAAGGTAGACCCTAGCAAAATTAAATTCATTAAGGAATGGAAAATCCCCACATCCATAAAGCATCTGTGAGGATTTCTAGGGTTGACAGGGTATTATCATAAGTTTGTTAAGAATTATGGGAGAATAGCAGCACCTCTAACAACATTATTGAAGAAAGATGCATTTTCATGGACTCCAGAAGTAACAAAGGCCTTCAAACATCTTAAAGAGGCAATGTGCCAAGCACCATTCGTAGCTACGCTGGACTCCACAAAAACCTTTATTGTGGAATGTGATGCTTAAGGAAATGGAATTGGTGTTATTTTAATGCAATATGAAAGACCCATTTCTTTTGAAAGTCATCTAATGAAGGGAAAATTTTTACACAAAGTTATATATGAGAAGCAAATGTTGGCAATACTACATGCACTTAAGAAATGGTGACCCTACCTAATGTGAAGACACTTCAAGGTAAAAACAGATCATGATAGCCTTAAATACTTTTTATAACAAAGATTATCCTCTGAAGAGCAACAAAAGTGGGTCAGAAAGATGTTGGGTTATGACCTTGATATCATCTACAAAAAGGTGAAGCAAAATGTGGTGGCATATGAACTCTCAGGAAAGGATGAGCATCTAGAAGCATTGTGTTATGAAACTAGCTCAAGAAAAGATAGAAAATATAGATCAACGCCTTAGAGTTTAGCCTCTTTGAGGGGTCAACCTCCTTTACATTATATACATGAACAACTCTTCGATGATTCAAATGAAAAAACCTCCTTTCTATATATATGAGTCTAAGGAATCACAATATAACCCAGCCGACCTAACAATAATGATATAAAGCCACCAAAATTATAATAGAGGGATTCAATGGGGCACAATAATAACAATATGGGGATAATAGGGGCACAACAATATTAATAAGGGGTACAAATACAATAGTAATGGGGTAATCACTAGTATTATAGGGACACAACATGCCCCTCTCCTTCAAAAAGTGTTGTCCTCAACACTTGAGAAGTTTTGGATGCTTTTGTATAAAATTCTCATCGTCCCATGTGGAATGTTCAGTGGATAAGCTCTTCAACTTGATAAGATACTCCAAAATTGATCGATTTCGTAGCTGTTGAGTTTTTGTTTCTGTGACTGCTTCTGGTTCCAATATAATTTTTACTTCCTTGTCAAGTTATGGCAATATTGTTTGAACTGGGAGCTTGTCACCTATAAGCTTCTTTAAACATGAAACATTGAAAACTGGGTGCAATCGAGAAGCTGCAGGAAGCTCCAATTTGTATGCAATAGTACCAATCTTTTGCAACACCTTGTATGGACCATAATACTTTGGTGATAATTTATTATCCTTCTTAGCTTGCTTGAGGGACATTTGCTTATATGGTTGTAGCCGTAGGAATACCCAATCACCTACATCAAACTTCTTTCACTGCAATGTTGATCTGCCTGTTGTTTCATTCTATTCTGTGCCAACACGAGGTTATCCTTTAAGAGTTGGAGGACTTGTTGTTGATGTTCGATGTGATGTTCCACTGCTTGAACCTTAGAATTTTCTCTTAAATATGATGTGATGGATGGTGGTTGATACCGATAAAGTGCCATAAATGGGGTCATTTTTGTTGTTGTATGGAAGGAAGTGCTATACCACCATTCAGCCAAAGGCAACCATTTGACCCATTGTGTATGTTTATCAGATACAAAGCAACGAAGATTCCAAACATTTGTTTATTATCTCAGTTTGCCCATCAAATTGAGGATGATAAGATGAGCTATGAGCTAACTGAGTACCAAGACAAGAAAATAATTCTGTCCAAAAAATTTCCAGTGAAAATGGGATCTCTGTCACTTACAATAATCTTTGGGTTTCCATGTAGCTTTTGAATTGTTTCCATAAATGCACTAGAAATTGTACTAGCTTTAAATGGATGTGATAATGCACAAAAGTGTGCATACTTGGTAAGTCTGTCAACTACCACCATGATGACACTCTTTCCCTAAGACTTAGGTAAACTTGTGATAAAATCCATTGGAACCTCCTCCCAACGTTGGCTTGGAATGGATAAAGGTTGTAATAGATGTAGTGTCTTAATTGTTTCAACTTTATTTTGTTGGCAAACCAAACGTTCCGCCACAAAATTTTGAATATCTGATTTAAGGCCATCCCACAAGTATTCCTTCTTAACCCTGTGGCAAGTTTTTCAAAATCTGGAGTGCCCTCCTAAGGGAGAAGTGTGCAATTCCATAAGAATCTTTTTTTTTAGCTGGGAAATCTTACAGAGGAATAAGCAATCTTTGTAACATAACGAATCATTTTGCCAGCTAAATGTATCAGACATACTAGAATCTTGTTCTAACTTTCGAATAAGTGCCCACACTTCTTCATAATTCTTCCATTCCTCCCTTGGTTCATTTATCCAATCTGGTTGGATAATAGAAATAGCGCACAACAATGCTTCCACATCCTCATCCTTTCTTGAGAGTGCTTTGCCCACCACATTTGCTTCCTTTTTTGTAGATGATTTCAAATTCATAACCAACATCTTTGTGACCACTTTGTTGCTCTTCAGAGGATAACTTTGTTATAAAAGTATTTTAAGTGCTATCTGAATTTTTTACCTTGAAGTGTCTTCCCATAAAGGTAGGGTCGCCATTTCTTAAGTGCATGGAGTATTGCCACATTTCCTTCTCATAAATAGCTTTGCGTAAAAACTTTCCCTTGATTGGATGACTTTCAAAAGCAATGGGTCTTTCAACTTGCATTAAAATAGCACCAATTCCATTTCCTGAAGCATCACATTCCACAATAATGTTTTTTGTGAAGTCCGGTGGAGATAAGACCGGTGCTTGGCACATTGCCTCTTTAAGATGTTCGAATGCCTTTGTTGCTTCTGGAGTCCATGAAAATGCATCTTTCTTCAATAATGTTGTTAAAGGTGCTACTATTCTCCCATAATTCTTAATAAAATTGTGATAATACCCTGTCAACCCGAGAAATCCTCGCATATGCTTTATGGATGTGGGAATTTTCCATTCCTTGATGGCTTTAATTTATCTAGGGTCTACCTTAACTCCTTCGTGAGATACAATATGACCCAGATATTCCACCTCTTGTACTCCAAAGGAACATTTGGATCTTTTTTCATATAATTGTTTCTGCTCCAATACTTGTACCACCCTGTCAACATGTTCAACATGATCCTTCCAAGACTTGTTGTAGATTAGTATATCATCAAAAAATACTAACACAAATTTTCTAAGGAATGGTTTGAAAATTGAATTCATCAAACCTTGAAATGTTGAAGGTGCATTGGTAGGGCCAAAAGGCATGACCAAAAATTCATAATGACCCTCATGAGTTCTAAATGCTATTTTCGGAATGTCTTCAATCTTCATTCTGATTTGATGATATCCTGAATGAAGATCCAAATTGGTGAAGTAAATTGATCCATGCAATTCATCCAATAATTCATCAATGACAAGAATGGGAAACTTATCTTTAATA
>APFE031591801.1:59430-87463 GCA_000404065.3 Pinus taeda
AACAAAGATATCCTTCCAAACATTTTTTTTACTATCTCAGTTTGCCCATCAGATTGAGGATGATAAGATGAGCTATGAGCTAATTGAGTACCAAGACAAGAAAATAATTATGTCCAAAAATTTCCAGTGAAATTGGGATCTCTGTCATTTACAATAATCTTTGGGTTTCCATGTAGCTTTTGAATTGTTTCCATTAATGTAGTAGAAATTTTACTGGCTTTAAATGGATGTGATAATGCACAAAAGTGTGCATACTTGGTAAGTTTGTCAACTACCACCGATGACACTCTTTCCCTCAGATTTGGGTAAACCTATGATAAAATCCATTGAAACCTCCTCTCAACTTTGGCTTGGAATGGATAAAGGTTGTAATAGATGTAGTGTCTTAATTGTTTCAACTTTATTTTGTTGGCAAACCAAACGTTCCGCCACAAAATTTTGAATATCTGATTTAAGGCCATCCCACAAGTATTCCTTCTTAACCCTGTGGCAAGTTTTTCAAAATCTGGAGTGCCCTCCTAAGGGAGAAGTGTGCAATTCCATAAGAATCTTTTGTTTTAGTTGGGAATTCTTATAGAGGTATAAGCGATCTTTGTACCATAAAGAATCATTTTTCCAGTTAAATGTATCAGACGTACTGGAATCTTGTTGTAACTTTCGAATAAGTGCCCACACTTCTTCGTCATTCTTCCATTCCTCCCTTGCTTCGTTTATCCAATCTGGTTGGATAATAGAAATGGCGCACAACAATGCTTCCACATCCTCATCCTTTCTTGATAGTGCATCTGCCACCACATTTTGCTTCCCTTTTTTGTAGATGATTTCAAAGTCATAACCCAACATCTTTGTGACCCACTTTTGTTGCTCTTCAGAGGATAATCTTTGTTCTAAAAAGTATTTAAGGCTATCATGATTTGTTTTTACCTTGAAGTGTCTTCCCATTAGGTAGGGTCGCCATCTCTTAAGTGCATAGAGTATTGCCAACATTTCCTTCTCATAAATAGCTTTGTGTAAAAACTTTCCCTTGATTGGACGACTTTCAAAAGCAATGGGTCTTTCATCCTGCATTAGAACAGCACCAATTCCATTTCCTGAAACATCACATTCCACAATAAAGGTTTTTGTGAAGTCCGGTGTAGCTAAGATCGGTGATTGGCACATTGCTCTTTAAGATGTTCAAAGGCCTTTGTTGCTTCTGGAGTCCATGAAAATGCATCTTTCTTCAATAATGTTGTTAGAGGTGCTGCTATTCTCCCATAATTCTTAACAAAATTGCGATAATACCCTGTCAACCCAAGAAATCCTCGCAGATGCTTTATGGATGTGGGGATTTTCCATTCCTTAATGGCTTTAATTTTTCTAGGGTCTACTTAACTCCTTCATGAGATACAATATGACCCAGATATTCCACCTCTTGTACTGCAAAGAAACATTTGGATCTTTTTGCATATAATTGTTTCTCCTCCAATAGTTGTAGCACCCTATCAACATGTTCAACATGATCCTTCCAAGACTTGCTGTAGATTAGTATATCATCAAAAAATACTAACACAAATTTTCTAAGGAATGGTTTGAAAATTGAATTCATCAAACCTTGAAATGTTGAAGGTGCATTGGTAAGGCCAAAAGGCATGACCAAAAATTCATAATGACCCTCATGAGTTCTAAATGTTGTTTTGGAATGTCTTCAATCTTCATTATGATTTGATGATATCCTGAACGAAGATCCAACTTGGTGAAGTAAATTGATCCATGCAATTCATCCAGTAATTCATCAATGACAGGAATGGGAAACCTATCTTTAATAGTGAGCTTGTTGAGCTCCCTATAATCCAAACACATGCGCCATGATCCATCCTTCTTGTGCACCAATACTACTAGAGCAGAGAAAGAACTTTGACTAGGTTGAATTATACCATCCTCTAGAATTTATGCAACCATACGTTCAATTTCACTCTTTTGGGCATAGGGATATTTGTACGGCCTGATTTTTGGAGGAACACTTCCTGGAATTAGATGAATAGCATGATCATGATCACGAATAGTTGGGAGACCTTTGGGAGTCTCAAATACCTTGGAATTATTGTCCAAAACTTTTTGGAGATCTGGAGAAATAGATGATTCCAATATGGAAACATCTAGTGACATAATTGTGAAATTACACCTCTTTGTTCCTTTTTTTGAAGCTTTTTCATACCATTAGAGATGATTATCTTTCCCAGTTTCCCTGCAATACCCATTAATTCCACTTCCTTTCCTTCCACAAAAAATTTCATGAAAAGTTCTTGAAAACTAAAAGCTGTTGTACCCAAGGATTGTAGCCATTGGACTCCTAATACAACATCAATACCTCCCATTGGAATGGAAAGCATTGGGCTAGTCAATACATATTCTCCCATGGATAGCTTGATATTATGGCACTTTCTAGAGCAATTTATTGTTCCTCCATTTGCAACCACCACTTGACACTCTGGTGCTGGATATAAGAAGCAATTCAAGTCTTTTGCTACCTTACAGTGAATAAAATTGTGGGTACTTCCTGAAGCAATCAACACTATTACCTTTTTCTTCTTGATTTGTCCTTCTATCTTGATGGTTTGAGGAGTGGTAATTCCAGCCAATGCATTACAAGATATGGTTGGATTCATTTCTTCTTCATCTAGGCCTTGTTCCTGGAGTATATCCTCTTCTTTTGACCTTTCTTGCTATTTTTCTTCTTCCTCTTCACAATTTTTGTAGAATAATTTCTTCTCAGCACACTTATGACCTTTAGTGTATTTGCTATCACAACTGTAACAAAGACCTTTTGCTCTTTTTTCTTCCAATTGTTGTGGTTTCAACCATATAGGTTGTGGAAGACTAGGGGCAACAACACTTCCATATTTATAGTTGTGAGTGGTATGCTTCCTGGTTATCATTTTTCTTTCAATTTTTCTTGCTAACATGAATGCCTTCTCTAATGAATCAGGTTCCCAAAGGCTAACATCATGTTGGATATTATCCTTTAAAGTCCCTATGAACACATCAATCCTATGTTCCTCTGGAATATTTTTTACCCTTATGTTCAGTTTTTGGAACTCCTTAATATGCTCCATTATTGAACCCTTTTGTTTGAGACTTATCAATTGGCTAAAAAAAGTGTTGCTTTTTGTATTCTCATAATGTTCTGTCAATTCTTCCGTAAAAATTTCCCAAGTGATAATTTGTTTACGAGAGCAAAGCCATTGATACCATTCAAATTGATTTTCTTCCAAATATAAAGTTACAATACGTATCTTTTGTTTGTTTTGCACATTATTGAGATCAAAAAATTGCTCCATTTGTAATGTCCATGTTGCGGGATCCTTGCCATCAAACTTCCTCATATCAATTTTTAGAATATGGTGGGTCTTGGATCCAACATTAGGGCCTATGGAATCATGATTAACATTTCTTTTGTTCTCATCATGAGTTTCCTTTACTACCCTTTCACCATCAGTAACCATTTCTTGTAGCAACTTATTCATATTTATCTTCAATTCTTCCATGTCTGTCTTCAAATATGTCTTCCAATCATCCATCTTAGCTACCATTTATCTTAGATTCCATGCTATTTATCTTAGCTTATGTTAGCTTTTGTGAGACTGACATTTGTTGCACTTGGTCTTGTAATTTTCATATATCATGTAGCATTTCTTCCTCTTCTTCATGAGTCATGCTACTGATTTTAGGTTTCTTACTAGGTGTTTGCATTTTCTTTCCTCGGGGAATCAGTTACCAATAATAATTCTCTACTATGCGTTTTGAATTCTTCAAAATAAATTTTCAAACCAAGCTTAAGCAAAAATTTAAAAGAATCTACACACCTTTTTTCACTTTCTAGGAGCTCGATATTGCCTCTGATCTATCTCTATACTTTCAGATCATCCAGCTCTAAAATTACAACCTGAAGTAGCCCTCTCTGTCCTCTTTCCAATGCCACCAGTTTGATCCAAATTATATTCTCCAAGGAAGAGTTATGCGAAATCTCCCACAGTGACCTGATTATAGACTAGTTCAATAGAGTGAACTTGTGCGACGTGCCAGAAGTCACTGTTTCAACTTTTGGCTCTACAAAATATATACAAGAAACTACAGTACATCTTCGTTCTATACCTTCTGATGAAATTTCAATCCAATGCTCAGAGAGAAAGTTATGACAATTTTCCCCAGGTAACCTATTTGGAATGTAATTCAAGAGTCTACAAAAGACCAACTTTCTCAGACCATATCTCCACAAATATAGAGCAAAAAGCTATAAAATTTGAGCCCAAGCTTCACCGCAATTTCTTCTCAAATGGGATTTCTTTTTAGCTTCTGAAACATCACAGAAAAAAAGTTATAGTGAAAATGCCATGATGACCTATTTGGAGCAGTGAAACCCTAAAATCCAAAGCTCTGATACCAAATGTCATGAAACCAGCTCAAGAAAAAATAGAAAATATAGATCAACGCCTTAGAATTCAGCCTCTTCGAGGGGCAACCTCCTTTACATTACATACATGAACAATTCTTCGATGATTCAAATGAAAAAACCTCCTTTCTATATATAGGAGCCTAAGGAGTCATAATATAACCCAACCGACCTAACAATGTAATATAAACACAAAAATAACATAGAGGGTTCTATGGGGAACAATAATAATAATATGGGGATATATGGCCAACAATATTAATAAGGGGACAACTACAATATAATGGTAATCACTATATTATAGGACCCAACACATTGTTGTGCCTTCTATTATCCAATCAGATTTGATAAATGAAGCAAGGGAAGAATGGAAGAATGATGAAGAAGTGTGGGCACTTATTCGAAAGTTACAACAAGATTCCAGTACATATGATATGTTTAGCTGGAAAAATGATCTGTTACGGTACAAAGATCACTTATACATCTGTAATAATTCCCAACTAAAACAAAAGATTCTTATGGAATTGCACACTTCTCCCTTAGGGGGGCACTCAAGATTTTTATAAACTTACCAGAGGGTTAAGAAGGAATTTTTTGGGATGGCCTTAAATTAAATATTCAAAATTTTGTGGCAGAATATTTGGTTTGCCAACAAAATAAAGTTGAAACAATTAAGACCCTAGGTCCATTACAACCTTTATCCATTCCAAGCCAACATTGGGAGGAGGTTTCAATGGATTTTATCACAGGTTTACCCAAATTTGAGGGAAAGAGTGTCATCATGGTGGTAGTTAATAGACATCCAAGTATGGACACCTTTTTGCATTATCACATCCATTTAAAGCCAATACGGTTTCTATTGCATTTATGGAAACAATTCAAAAGCTACATGGAAACCCAAAGATTATTGTAAGTGACAGAGATCCCATTTTCACTGTAAATTTTTGGACAAAATTATTTTCTTGTCTCAATACTTAGTTAGCTCATAGCTCATCTTATCATCCTCAATCTGATGGAAAAACTAAGATAGTAAACAAATGTCTGGAAGGATATCTTCGTTTCTTTGTATCTGATAAACAAACACAATGGGTCAAATGGTTGCCTCTGGCTGAATGGTGGTATATCACTTCCTTCCATACAACAAAAAAAAATGACCCCATTTATGGCATTTTATGCATATCAGCCACCATCCATCACATCATATTTAAGAGAAAATTCTAACGTTCAAGTAGTGGAACATCACATTGAGCATCGAAAACAAGTCCTCCAACTCTTAAAGGATAACCTCATGTTCACGCAGTATAGAATGAAACAACAAGCAGATCAACATCGCAGCGAAAGAATTTTTGATGTAGGTGATTGGGTATTCCTATGGCTACAACCATATAAAAAAATGTCCCTCAAGCAAGCTAATAAGGATAATAAATTAGCACTAAAGTATTATGTTCTGTACAAGGTGTTGCAAAAGATTGATACTATGGCATAAAAATTGGAGCTTCCTATAGCTTCTCGAGTGCACCCAGTTTTCCATGTTTCATGTTTAAAGAAGGTTGTAGGTGACAAACTCCCAGTTCAAACGATATTGCCAGAACTTGACGAGGAAGGAAAAATTATATTGGAACTGGAAGCAGCCACAAAAATAAGAACTCAACAGCTACGAAATCGATCACTTTCAGAGTATCTCATCAAGTGGAAGAACTTATCTGCTGAAGGTTCCACATGAGAGGATGAGAATTTTATACAGAAGCATCCAAAACTACTCAAGTTTTGATGACAACACGTTTTTGAAGGAGAGGGGCATGTTAGGTCCCTATAATACTAGTGATTACCCCATTACTATTGTAGTTGTGTCCCTCATTAGTATTGTTGTGCCCCTATTGTCCCCATATTGTTAGTACTATGCCCCATAGAATCCCTCTATTGTTATTTTTGTGGCTTTACATTGTTACTGTTAGGTTGGTTGGGTTATATTGTGACTCCTTAGACTCTTATATATAGAAAGGAGGTTTTATCATTTGAATCATCAAAGAATCATTCATATGTGTAATGTAAAGGAGGTTGCCCCCTCGAAGAGGCTGAATTATAAGGCATTGATTTATCTTTTCTATCTTTTTGTGAGTTGGTTTCATAAAATATTGTCAACCCACTCATCACTCAACTATCCTAAATCTCTCATGTTCTCCTACATTCGAGAACATTTACAATTATGCCTCACCATATTCAATTAATTCCTATTCTCATTAAAATCACTCTATTAGGCCCCTATACTACTAGTGTAACCCCTTATTGTTATTAGTACAACCCCCTTATTATATTGATGTACCCATGTAGTGCCCATATTGTTACTATTGTGCCCCATAGAAGCCCACTATTGTTATTATTGTGCCCTTACATATTATTGTTATGTCGGCTCTGATTATTTTATTGAGCCCTTAGACTCTATATATAGAAAGGAGGTCTTTTCATTTGTATCATCCAAGAATTGTTCATTTATGAAATGTAAAGGAGGTTGCCCCCTCGAAGAGGCTGAATTATAAGGCGTTGATCTATATTTTCTATCTTTTCTTGAGCTGGTTTCATAACACACTCAAAACATTAAATAACTACATTAATTCAATACTTAGGAAACCAACTTCCTTAAAACACAAGACCCCCTATGTCTACTAGAATACAATAACGATGTTGAGTTAGATGCTCCTGCATCAAGAGGATATCATGGAATGGACATTGCAATTATAAAAAGAATTGTTTACTTATCCACCAGTGCCTTGTCTAGAATTACTAAAACATTTTCTTTCCCAAAATAATAATGAGGTGAAATAATTACAACATTAAAAACTATAGGAATCGCTATTTGAAACTTGAAAAAGTTTAATCTTTAGTTGGGAAATAGTGGTGACCATGTGGCCAGATGACCTGTATAAAGAAAGAAAATACATCACCATAGAAAATAACACCTTAGAAAATTAGTTTTCAATCTTCAGGAAAAACCTTAGGAATAATCATGCAAACTAAGTTACACATTCTAGGGGCCAAGTGGTGAATTAGTGTACCATACATCCAACTCTCCATTTTTTATTGCACCAAACCGACTAATATCTAATCCAGAAAGCTAATAATTTTCATTATAGTGGATCAAAAATTTTTCTATAAGCAAATTATTAAGAAGCACCTTCTCCATTCTCCACTCAAGAGGAAAATTCAATGTCTGGTAAAGATGAAGATCCCCTTTCTAGTTAATCTCAAGAATTATGTGTATCTGCATATTAAAAAACATAGTGTAAGAGGAAATTGTGTAGAAAAAATATCTATAAAATTTAAATATATGACAACGATGACATACTGAGAAAAATGAATGAAATTAAGAAACTTGATTTATTTGCATAAGTAAAAAGTCAGGGAGAAATAAAAAACAAATCTCAAGATTTACACAAGAAAATGCCACCTTTGTTACCATTTTGTTAATATTAGTGCTCCTAAACATCATCAAGTTTTTGTTACTAAAAAGTGTTGTTATTTTAAATTATACTAAAGAGGCTGATAAAGGGAGAAATGCACATGATTTCAAAATAACAAATTTAAAACAAGCAAACAAATAATGTTGATCTTTCTAGGTTTGTGAAACATTGTTTTAATATTAACAACCTTCTTTACAAAGCAAAGATGCATTAACCAAAATCCCAAGGAATGCATTTTCTCTTTCACCGCATCACAATTTTATGCTATAAAAGTTTACCAATTAATCATAATGTCACTTAATTTTTTCACAAAACCATTTACTAAATAAATTGTATCATTTATATTTGACAAGATGAAGTTTAAAAAGTGAAAATTGATTTTTCTTTAGAACTATTGAGACTCAGAGCTTGAACATAAATTTGTGTTTATTATGCACCCGTGTTCACATTATGGCCTATGAGGTTCATGCCAACCACTTTGAGAACTCTATATTGCAAACACCATGACCAGGGAGTTTTCCATGATCACAATGGGGAGGGTGAATGGTAAAACCCCCATTAGCTAACTTATACATACCCAAAGTAGAGTATAGGTCCTACCCATTTACGTATTGAGTCATTGAGTGTGTAGATATCAATAACATAGAAGATAAAATGTAGATAAAGGTTGTAATAAATGCGTGGATTAATAAGAACATTATACTTAAAGTGAGATCATAATTGTATAGAAGTTACCTAGATGTCAAGAAGTCAACTTTTAGTTCTAGTTAAACAAGAACCCCAATGAAACATCCATCACATCCAAACATATCTTTACGAAATCACATTAATAAGATATATATTTCCTCACCTACCTATCATAGTGAAAAACATAAGCATAAGAAAGATGAAACTCTTCATCTAAAATAATGCATAAATGTTGCCAGATGGCTCTTGATTAATGTTCTTTTCCACACCAATGTCTCTTAACATTTTGGTAGCATTATTTGTCTCAAGGAATAGGTACATAACATCTCCCTATACATCAACACCATATGAATAAGTTTTATGTTGAACAAGCTAACTACCATCTTAAGTAATTTGATTGAAAAATATAAATCTAACCTAGCTATCTAGAAACCATAGAACAACTTGTAGTTCTAGTATTCTACCACAACTGGTCGAACAGAAAAATAGAAAAGCATCGAAACATGGTCCACCTTTATATCCCAATCCATTAAACTTCAAGAAATATAAAGAATAAAGAGTTGGAACATTTTCACAAAGCATCAAAGTTTAATCCTACATATTGTGTTGAGATGTCCTTCCATTTATTGAAGGTATTATGTGAAAATGGAAAACTAAGAAAATAAGATGGCAGTTATAATATCACCCAAGATATAATTTTCATATCATTTATAACTTTGGAAAAATGAATGCATGGGAAAAATGAGACAAACGTCAGAAAACTTAAATGGAAAAGCATAAAAACATGATCCACCATTGTCTCAATCCATAAAACTCCAAGAAATATAAAAAAAAAATAATTGGTTCATTTTCACAAAGCCTCAAATTTTGATCCTACATATTGTATTGAGGTGTGCTTCCATTTATTGAAGGTCTTAAGTGAAAATGGAAAAATCAAAAAGTATGGTGGTAGTTTGAATAGAACCCGAGTTACAATTCCATATCCTTTTGATTATACTTTATACCTTTGAAAAAATGAATGAATGGAAAATAAAGGGGTGAGGAAGATGTGAAGTAAATTAGTAACTAAATCAGTTTTTCATGTTAAACGCAAGGAAAAAATCAACGGAGGAAATTAAAAATTATATCAACTTTCAAATTTTAAGAGGGAAAAAGGGGGAAATATCTAATTTTTTTAGAAATTAATACATTGCATACAAAAACCCACAACTTGTGAACAACTTGGGATATTTTTCATGGTGTTTCAAGGATAGGGGTGAGGGGAAGGGTTTCAAGGATGGGTAGAAGTTAACCCAAAATTTCATTGGGACAACCAAAAAGATTTAAAAAAAAATAAAAAAATTCAAGTAATATAAAATTTAAAAACAAAGATTCTAGAACATAGTGCTATAATATAAGTCAATAAAAGTAACTACCATAGCTAATAGATCTAATATAACTCAATAAAACTAACAAGTATTGGATAATACATCCTAAATATATTGTCTACATAGATATTACAACCCTTCCAAAAGAAAGAGTTGATATAGTGTACACAAGCCTACCGAACATGGGAGTCAAAATTATGAAGGAAATTAGCCCTCATTACAAAAACATACTACATAGCGTTTAGGCATGGAATGCATAGATAATCTTTGTCCAAGAATGAATGTAGAAAAACTCAGCGAATATTTTTATTTGAGAAGTGGAACCAAATGAGCAATAGTTTTGATAGTGGCTATTCAAATGTCCTCAAAACCATCCTAACAGATCTCCCAAAACTCCCTGTTTTTGGACAGAGCCATCTAGAGGTTAAGTACCCAAAACTATCGTAAGACATCTCCCAAACATTCCATTTCTTGGCAAGACACATTTAGACAATGTGGGAGAGGATCACACATCCTAAGAGATGTCTCATTCAAAATAGTGACTTTCCCCTTGCAATCGCGAAGGAGGGGAAAATCTAGAGGATGCATCCCAGAAGTAGGGACAAGTCCCCCTATGCAATATCACCCTTAGTGCATAATCCACATGATACACTATAAAGTGATTTAAGAGAGTGACATAGTAACATATGAACTCATGACCAAGTGTAGAAATTGACCTATATATCCACAAGTATAATGTATGTAAGGAAATTATGAAATCATTCCACACATGCATGGAAGATAACGTTTATCATATCTAATAAATTTTTAATACTAGAATCCCTACAATTGGGGGGCCTAAATGAAGGAAAAAACGGAAAATAAAACTTATAATTAGATACATCTATTGTAATTTCAACAAAATGCAAGGAGATTGTGGATTACAAATTTACAACCATGATTACATAAGAACTACCTATAGGTTTTAGGGAACCCGCACCCATGGGCTTTGAAACAGTAAGGAAATGTTTTGAAATTCCAACTAATGTCTTTGAGATCATCCAAAACATTCTAGTTTCTCCATTCTCAAATTCACACCTCTCTTCTGGGTCCTTCTTGCACACTACCAACCTTAGGGATAGTTCAGACACTACTTACTCGCATATCCCTACATGCGACACCGATGTTGGGCATTTAAATGCAAGCTACAATTGTTGTCACTGAACCTTATAAGTAAATTTATAAATTTTCTAATGATAATCAGAAAAGTAGGTCAATGGGACTGAGGAAAAGTGCAGTCAATATCACTACGATGTAGGAGTAGAAGTTCATATCCTAAAAAAATGCTAAAAGTAACATACAGAGAAATAAATTAGTGGTAATGTTGTTACAACACACATATAAGAGATTGTGCTGTAATACAAATACACATTGGTCTGCTGAAAAGAAATGAGTGAGCAAGATGGTAAGGTCTTGCAATGGAGATAGATATTTCAGGGGCTCCTAATTCTAATGACTGATGGAAAGGAAAGCGAATTGGGTACAAGTGCACTGTCAAAGTCCCCTAGGGCTAACAGTGGATCCAATCATATGATCTATGGGTGGGTGTATGAGCAAGGGGTACTCCTAACATCTGTGGTCAAAAGGAAGAAACTATGAATATGTCTTTGGCCACTCCTATGGGATTGGGATGTAGCCAACATGTTAGGAGCACCTTGCTCTAGAACTGTATGGGGTTGGTCCCTTTGGTGCTCTAATAACATGCCAAAATGATGTATGGTTCAACATCATTAAACTAATCTCAATGGTATTTTTCAATCTCCCTAATAGGAAGGTTGAGAAGAGACCGAAGATCTCACCCTTTCAATGTCTAGAGCATTTTCAGCCTCTACTTGTTTAATGTACCTCAAACATTATAATATTTCTTCACATCACACCTCCACCTCTACTACCCAAAGAGGTTCCTTCTGATGCCACAAATGTGCATTGTTTTAAAATATTTTTACGTCTCAAGTTAATTTTTTTTTTAATTATTCCTTTTAATTTTAGTTTTATTTTTAGCATGGTGCATCATATTATTGTTCATTTTTATGAATGTTTTAGGTCTAGGCAATGTTCTAGAATCTATTTTTCCATTTCCTAGTTTGATTTCATAAATACTTTTCTTGGCATTGACACTAATGTCTACGTGGAAAAATTACTTTCTGATGAATAAGTAATCCAATTCCCGGTTCATGCAATTACGTGCTAGGAATATTTCTCACTGAAAAATCATATTGCTTATTTGTAGACTCATTTGCAAGGTGTTTTAGAGATTTTGCTTATGAATGGAATTAGGTCCTCCCTACTGCATTGGACCAGTTCACTGCTTAGAAGCATTATGCATTCATGAAGTCATATAGTATCACCTGATGCCATCATATAAATGAGTGAATTCATCACCATTGAGGTAATCATGCGACTCTTATTTATGGAATATCAATAATTTAATGGTACTGCTGTCTACATTTTGTATTGCTTCATACCACATGCGGTCTTCCTTTGTTGCTGAAAAACTTAGCCACCAAATATGTTATTTTTGTTGGATATGCCATATCAAGGATAAGGTTTTTCCCTTCTTAAAACTAGTGAAATCTATTTCTAGTTTCAACCTTAGAAACCTTTACAATTGACCTTCATGTTTCTTCAACTTCTATTGTTAACATCAAATAACTTGTAATTGCCACTTGCCTTGGACTTCTCTTTACTTGGTCCTTCTAACCCTTCATCATTACTAACTTGTCAACAACTATTAATGCTATAATACTCTATGTATCTCCCAGGGGTAGTGCATGGTGAATCTCCCTTTGATTGTCGCAATTAATTCCCATGCATTTGTCTTTAGCAATTTCATAGCAGCGTTGAAATTCTATAACAATAGTTGAATTCTGTGGCAATGTATGGATCCACATAAGTTTTGTAGTAGTGACAACTTCTTTATTACTCTTACCAAGAAAATTGACTAAAAAATAAGAAATGAAGATCAAAAGATAATATTTTGATATTAATTACATGAGCCCAAGGATGCTAACTTTATGTGGGATCAACACCTCAAACAGGGATTCTTACATTCTCTTGTTCATCTTCTGACTCATCTTACTGGATTTGAGCTTTGATTACCATTCATTTTCACATTGATTCATCCACATCATTCTAAGTCCAAAATTCCTCATGCTTCTTCTTTCCTAGTTCAAATGGATTCCCCTCTGGGATGTTTTTGGGATTTCTCTAATATAAAACCTGATCTAGATTTTGTGATTATATACTACACAAATTTCGAATTGACTCCAAATGCGTGCAGATCCTCTGGCTACTACAGGCATAGAACTATAAACCTATTGAGACACCTCTAGTCTACATATGTGTATATTTACACACCCTGTGCTATCCCACAAGTAAGTCCAATAATACTTCTTAAGATCTAAAAAAGTGTTATTAGCAAATAAGAAAAACATTATGCCACACAACATTATAATTGGAGGAATCAAGAGAGATTAACAACTAATACTAGCATATCAGAAATTAACATGAATACACAACTTGTGGCATCATAAACACAATCTCTTTTTTTATTAGCTCCTCCTTTAATCTTTAATGCAACACACAAGTCAAAAGCATGGTTTCTAGTCAATGGTTAATTCCACATGTATACTAAGGATCCTCTTAGCATATTATCTCTATCTCTCTATTACATAGAGGCAATACTTTCCCCTTATACATAGATTATAATGATTATATCCTAAATTTATTGAAATAAATACATATCGACCCCCAAGCACCATTGCTGTCACATTTTTTTGGTGTTAGAGACCCACTACACAATGCAAACTAAGAAACGATAATAAAATTTTACAATTTTAGGCCATTTCTAGGTGTAACACATCACACATAAAAGTATAAGAAATATGATAGAAACAAGATTGAATCCAATCCTAATAAATTTGATATTGGAGTATTAGGGAGGTTTTGTTGGAGGGAGACAATCGCGGATAGCTTGTTTTTGGTACAAGAATCCAACCATTCTATCAAAGTCAAGAAAGAAAGTGACATGTTATTGAAAATGGACCTAGCCAAGGCATCTGACATAGAAGTGGGATTTTCTAAGGGAAAATTTGCTAAATTTTGATTTATGTTTAGAGTGGATGAACTAGGCGCTTGAGTACCTATCAACTGCACCTTTTAATGTTCTCACAAATGGAGGACCTTCCAAATATTTGAAACAATAAAGAAGTATCAATCATGATTTTTCATTATCCTTATTTGTTTATAATCTTGATAGAATCCATGGGAAAGGTTTTATCATAAAATCAAGAGAACCAAGGGAGAGATAAGCCTTTAAAGTTTCCTCCAAAATAAAAACCGTGTCTCATGCTCAATTTATGGATATACCCTACTACCAAGAGAAGATAAATTTTTGCGAGGCAACAAACATGGTAAAAATTTTTGAATGGTTCATGAGGCACAATACTTGCTAAGGTTTTGCAAATGGGGTAGCAAGCTAAGTGGGCTTGATTGTGGAAAAACTCCACAGTTAAGCGCGCTTGAGCCAGAGGAGTTCTGGGATGGGTGACCTCCTGGGAAGTCCTGGTTTACCGGGTGCAAGCCCCGGAAGTGATGATTGATGCTATGTGATTCGTTCTCCACATTTCACTAGTTTCAATCCCACTTCTTCACCCCTGTGAGCATCACCCGATGCAATGAGTGCTAAGTGAACTATTCAAAAATCATGAGAAATTAGTCAGTTACAACTACGTCTCATGGAAATGGTCATACGTTTGAATGACTTACTTAACGCAGTTGAATCCAAAAATGATATCTAATATAATGCACTGCGTAATCCCCCATACTTAAATGGTAAAAATTCTATAGACTTTCAGAGATTTATTTGGTAAAAAGGTAAAGTCTTAGAAAACCAAAGGTTTTTAGGATTGTAGAAAACCAAATAACTGATATAAACATTGACAAAATTATGGGTTTCAAAAAAAATTATTTACCAACAATGTATCTTGGTTTTCCCCTCTTTCACAAATTATAGAACATGGGAATGGGCACAAATTCTTTATAAGCTTAAACTCATGTTGGATCCATACATAAACAAAAGTCTATGTATGGAGAATATATTGATTCTTTTCTAATCGGCATTTCCAATGATTCTAGTGTTTTAAAGATAAATTATAAATTAACACATCCAAACTCTAAGGGAGGTCCCAAAGTTTCCCGCAGAAATTCAACATGTTTCCTAACTCTTGTTAAAAATATTTATTTGGTGGCCTTGCTATTAATATTCTAGTTTGGAATATCGATCACATATGTAGTGAATTGAAAATATCCACAGGGGCAAGGTTCATTTATAAAAGCTCGATATTGTAGTTATTCATGAAACAAAACTACTAGAACATGAGTCCTAGGTGTAACATAGAGGTTATTTCCAAGGAAGGTTTTGGATCACAACACCTTAGCTTTCTCTAGTCTAGTGTGGGATCTTAGTTTCTACGTGACAAATATGTATGGACCTAATTTGGTGCTTCTAGGAGCCAAGTGATAGCATTTTCTTGGAATGGAAAGGGAAAATCTCCAAAACCTACGATGGACCTTGGCATGAAATTTATTAGGGGTTCTCATAAAAAAGGAGGGTTGACAAGCAAAAACAACTTATTCTTAGTAGATTCCACCAAATAGTAATTCCTTGATAGATGTGGAACCAAAGAATGTTAATTATACTTAGAATAACAAAATGAAAGGGTAAGGTTTTGTGTTGGAAATATTGAATAGAATACATATAAGTGAATACTAGCATGATTAGGGATTTGAAGTTGAATATTTTAATCTAAAGGAAGCATTATCAGCTCATGGTAGACTAGAAAATGTCCCTTTAAAGTTTGTGAATATGTAGTTCACACAACCTAATTTGGAAAATAAAAATGTGGGAATAGTGGGACGAGGAAATAATAATATTGTTCATGGGATCAAAAAAAGTTTGCATAAAAGCCATAATAATCTTAAAAGAAGGGAATAGGCATACTTCTAGAAAGGTCTACAATAAAAAAGAAGAAACCGAGGTTGAGATTAGTAAACTCCATGATGAAATAGAATAAAATTAGGTTTTCTAGATTAAAAAAAAGTTCGAATGTAAAATTAGACAATATATATAAAAAAGAGGAATATTTCTAGAGGTGGAAATCAAGAATTATGTCCCTCAAGGAAGGGGAGAGAAATGCAAAGTTCTTCAGAAAGCTAGCCAAAGTAGAAGAAGCCATAATAGAATCTCCCAAGTTATCAAGGAAAATAATAGTGTGATTAAATGACAAATATGTAAGGACGTGGGTTTTTTAAAAACAAATTAATAGAATCTCGTGACATAGCCCCCAAAATAAATGAACTATGTGAAAACATATCCAAAATATTATAAGCATCGAGGTCAATAAAAATATTAGGGTGCTCATCACTAAAGAAGACTATAAGAAGTGATTTTTTCATTACAAAAGAACAAGGGACCAAGCCTTAATGGCTTTTGAGATAACTATTATAGAAGATTTAGCACATTATAAACTCAAATTTGTTCAGGTGCAGTGGAAGAATTAAGAAAATTTGGGTGAATTATCAAAGCTTTAAGCTCTACTTTTGTTACACTTATCCATGGCAAAGAATTCATAGGAATCTTGCTTCATGGTCTTGCTATAATTTCTCTTCTTTCCATTTGGTTCCAAAATTTATTCCTAGCTCCTCATGACTAAGATACCCAATAACTCCCATAAATGGGTGAATAATTTGGATGTGTTTCATGCCCTAATGCCTTTGCATCCAACACAAATCTATATGGAACTTGACATTATAAAAAAAAAAAAAAAAAATCACATTTAAAATTATCCAGTATCAAGAATACTTTCAAAGATAAATTTTCAACATAGGAGATGAGGATCTAGCATGCATGTGTCTCCTTATGGCTGGGTAGCTATAAAAATTGATAGGAAAGTACAAAAATGCCATTTTGTTTCCCTTTCTATTCAAATTCTCAGTATCTTTGGGGAATAAAAATGATCTTTGGAGTTCCATCAACTCTGTTGGGTTGGATTTCCAATATGTTTTCAAATTTGACTTATATTTGGAGGATTATAGAAGAATGCACGTCGAGTACTTGTAGGAAGTTTTTTTTTCTAAGTAAACTTAAATCTATTAAGAAAGGGGGAAATATTTACAAAGTGACCGAAGTCATATCCTTGCTCTGATAAGAGCCAACATTCCAAAAAAAACTGAGGCCTCATTATAGAGGAAAAAACACACATGACAGATGCTGAAACTAAGAGACCCATACATCCAAACAAACCAAGAGACCCATACAGAAACTAGAAGATATCCATAGCCGAGATACCAAAAAACTAGCTTGAGGATTGCCAAAAACCATAGCCAAAAAGGTAGACCACCGTCGGCGGGAGAAAACTAGTCATCAAGCTGTTCCTCCACAATTCGGCACCAACCGAAATTCGGGTTCATCATCAACAGGAGCGTTGAACTGAGCAGAAGGGTCGGGTTCCACAGGCATCGTCTCCATATCCTATGTGCCTCTGCCCGGTTCAGCTCGAGCATACTGTGGCATCATACCAATGCCAAGCTGGAATCCAGGGAGAGGACAAACACCAGCACCCGAACCTCCTCTGTGAGTGTCAGAACCCTCCAATTGCATAGTTTCATAGAAGACGACGGAGATGTGTGTAGTAATCCAAGGCTGATGCAGATAGCTATTGAACGTGAAGATGGCGGATCCTGTCGAAGATGGAGGCCCCCCATGCTGGTTATATACACGATGCCTTCTGCGCCCACTCTGGGTGCTTGGATATCGCCCCGTGTACAATTTGTTGGTGGCAAGCGAGCCCGAGGTGGAGTCGTTAAGGGCGCACCGGGGTTGGCCTCTATGACACCCCATTCATTGACGAAGATGGGCCATAATGGAAAGAGAGATAGAATAATTACAGCCAAACACCTCTTTGGAACCGAGAGAACCAATAGAGGCAGTGGAGGTCCGAATAAGACGAGACGCCTTGTTCTCCGCAGTCTCCCGCTCACCCCTTTTCAAAACTACGCACAGAATAGGGCAGGTAAACAAGAGGCCCGAAATTGAAAAATATGAGCTCAGTGGCCACCTTCCAGAGCTTGAAACTTGGATAGATTCCTGGGGATAATTAACAAACCTAAGAACCTTCAGACTAAAAACCAGACATAGATCAATAGAGAGAACCAAGAAAAGATCATAGATGAGGGGATGTGCCCAGCCCCACAGCTCACCAATTTTCACTGTGAATGCAAGGCGAAGCCCCTCCTTATACCAGCCGGACTCTCCTCGATATTTCCCAACCATTACTGCCTCATTGATGGTGGCCACCATCACTTGCAGGTTACAGTGTGTGAAGGAGGAAGCCATTGCCATGGGTGCCCATTGAGAACCTGAACCACTTGATGGGGGAGTGTAATGGCTCGCATGCCAGGCTCTCCTTCCCATCTTAGCATTTATCGCCTCGTACAGGCTGGGTAAGGGTTGAGTTGCCTTGCTCCTCCTCCGTCCCGTCAACTTGATTCGGTGTTATTCACCCGCATCTGAGGAAGTACTTGTAGGAAGTTGTATACAAAGTATGTTTCTTTTTGTTTCTGTAGGAAAAAAGGATGTGTATTTCTCAGTCAAGATTCTCAAATCCAGATTATATGTTGACTTGAAAAAACTTGGAAAAATATTCTAGAGGCCCTTCTCAGTTTTAACATATATTAGGTCATTATATGGGAGTTAGATTTAATGTTCCATCTCTAGCAGCAAAAGCATATAAGGGTTCCATTATGAGGTTTTTCAATGTCAATTCACATCAATCAACAACTCCAAATATGTCCTATCTTTTGTAAATGGTCACTAGCTTAAATTTGAAAAAGTATACTACAAACATAAAAATGGATCCAAAACAATACACATACGTGTAATGCTTGGTCTATGCACAGTCTGCTCCTCAGATAAGCTTCTACCCTGTAGTGACCTACTACAAGAAGATAGGTATCTCCCTTTTCTGCAAAGGACCACCATCTTTGTCTAAGGTAGGTGCAAGTACTATAGTAGTTTTAGAGCTTGACAGAAAAAAAAAAAAAAAAAAAAAAAAAAAAAAAAAAAAAAAAAATAAAATAAAATAAATAAAAATAAATAAAAAAAAAAAAAAAAAAAAAAAAAAAATATAATATATAATATAATATATATATTATATATATATAATAAAAAAAATAAAAAAAAAATTTAAATATAAATAAATGAATAAAAATAAATAAAAAAATGAAAACTACATTTAAGATTATCGAAAATCAAGAATGCTTTGAAAGATAAGTTTTCAACATAGGAGATGAGGATTCTAGTGTGCATGTGTCTCCTTATGCTTGGGTAGCTATATCAATTGGCAGAAAAGTAAAAAAATGCCATATTTGTTTCCCTTTCTACTCAAAATCTCAGAATCTATGGGAAAGGAAAATGATCTTTGGATTTCCATCATTTCTGTTGGGTTGGATTTTCTTCTATTTATTGTAGATTTTTTCTACAAATCAACTAGCTCTGATACCATGTAGAATTTTGTTGAATTTTTCTATAAATCATCTAGCTCTAATACCATGTAGAACTTTTTCTACAAATCTACTAGCTCTAAGACCATGTAGAAATTTTCCACCTGTAGATCTCTTGGTAATGCAATGTACTAAAGCAAAAAACTTGATCTACTTTTACAAAAATTTTAGCGGAAGCTTAATCAACCATGAGCAACATCAATAAGAACACATATAATTGATATGTAGGAACCAATCGCACATAACACAGAAGAATGTACTCGGGGAAAGCACTTGCCTAAAACCCCATCTCTGTATTATCATACAAGTGGAAATATAGTCCGGATTACACAAAGCCGTAACTCAGAAGCTATCCAGCTCTCAGGACAATCCCTCTACCACTCATAGACATTCAAACTTTCTCCTCTGCCATCCAAGCCTTCTATTTCCTTGTGTAGTTTCCTTGGGGTCTAGTGCTGTCAGCTATGTGAATTGGCCTCTTCACACACTCACTAATCTCTGATATAATTGCACAAACCTGAAGGAGATAAATCCTCATCATGGATGAGCTTCCTTTATAGGAAAAATATTCATCCAACTGATAGTACACTATCCCTTCTCTGATCTCAACTGGGTCTCTATCTGAACTAACATGCATTAGTTATCCATGAGAAAATACTCAGTTATCTGAAAATAACAGTTTTCACATGCATGCAAGCATCAACAAATTGTATCTCATCAATTTAACAACTTCTTAAATTAATATAGCTAAAATTGACTAAGTTAAACTAAGTCAACTGATCCTCTCAATATAAAACTCATCCTTAACTCAGTCAGTGGAGCAAATCAAGGACACATTCCCCAATCAGTGGACAAACTATTGCATGTTCTCACAAGGACTTCAAATTTGATTTTCCTTAACTAATTAACTCATGAAGAATTAATTAATTAATATTCAAACTGTTCATAAGACCAAATTCGAATTTTACTTCCTATTTTAGACCACGGAATATCTAAAAATAGCAATCCAACTTGAACTGCTAAAAATAGAACTTCTATTTTTGGCACTTTCATTTTTCATTCCCTGTTGCCCAATCTAGCACTGATGCCCAAACTACTATTTTTAGCAGTGTTATTTTTAGCACTTATATTTTTAGCAATTTCTTGTTGCCATTTTTCAACGCACCCTCTCAACAAGAAAGGCTACCTCTCGAACCCGATCCTTTACCTCTAGAATGTTTTGCATGCAACATATCTACCAAGTGTGGTATCTCTAGCAACTCTCGGAACAAAAAAAACTCCCAACTGACCTTTCTGTTGGGCCAGAAACATACTCTGATGTTGAAGCTCTACCTCTTGATGACAAGTGCTCCCTCTTTTACCTCTACGCTATTGCAACATCTCCATGCATCTCGCACCATTGCACCCTTCTTTTTGCTACCGTTCACTATGCAACACACTTGTGCCTCTCGCATTGCTGCAGTCTGCATGCTCTCGCTATCATGGGATTCCCTACACTATAGCTCTCTTTGCCACTCCTTCTGCATCTGTCTCTACCCAATAAGTTAGTTCCTACTACTCCACATTGTGGCTCCCATAGCAAGGTCTCATCAAAGAGGTTGGGAACCTCAAGGATCCTGCGACTCCTCCTTGGGACAATCACTCTACATTGCCCCACCTCCTACCTAGACATATGGCTGCATGTGATCCCTCTGCCCACCTGGCTTGATGTTTTCCCCTACTGGAGGTCTCTGCATGAGTATATTTCTCTACATGATCTCCTCTCAGCTTCTCTAGTTGTGGCTACTCCATAAGCTCCTAAAGCTGTTGCACTAATCGTGGCTCCTCCACAATTGTCTCAGACTTCTTCTAGCACTGCATGTTGAGAGGTAATTTACTCTCCCTCTCAACCACCCAGTATCTAACCTTTGCTTTGCTCCTCAAGGCTTTGCATGTATCTTGTACATCAAGTTCATATAGGTTCTTGGCTAGCACACCAATCTGTTTCATATTTCCCATCGTCACGAATTTTTTTGAAAAAAGAGATAATTTTAAATCAACGATATCTCCCTCCTGCAAACTACCATTTAGCCGATTTCCCTTTTTTTTTTTTTGGGTATTTTTCTGCAAGGAATCCAAACCTGTTATTTGTTTCTAAAAATTTTGTACATAAATTTTTAGATCTTCTCTGCAAAGTCTTGGCCCAAAACTCAAAAAATTGAAATCTCCTCTTCTTGTATATTGTTCTTCCTTGATCACCTATGCTCCGATACGATGTAGAATTTTTCTACAAATCAGCTAGCTCTGGTACCATGTATAAATTTTTCTATAGATCAGCTAGCTCTGAGACCATGTAGAAATTTTCCACCTATAGATCACCTGGTAATGCAATGTACTAAAGCAAAACACTTGATCTACTCGTACAAACAATTTAGCAAAAGCTTAATCAACCATCAGCAACATCAATCAGAAAACATATAACTGATAAGAAGGAATCAATCACACATAACACAGAAGAATGTACCCGGGGAAAGCACCTACCTAAAACCCCATCTCTCTATTACCATACAAGTGGAAATATAGTTTTCATTACACAAAGCCTTAACTTGGAAGCTATCCATCTCTTAGTACAATCCCACTGCTACTCATAGATAGTCAAATGCTTCACACAAACCTTCTCCTCTGTCGTTCGAGCCTCTATTTATTTGTATAGTTTCCTTGGGGTCCAGTGATGCCACCTGTGTGAATTGGCCTCTTCACACACTCACTAACCTCTGATCTAACTCCACAAACCTGAAGGAGATAAATCCTCATCACGGATGAGCTTCCTTTATAGGAAAAATATTCATCCAACTGATAGTACACTATCCCTTCTCTGATCTCAACAAGGTCACTGTCTGAATTGACATGCATCAATTATCCATGAGACAATACTCAATTATCTAAAAAGAATAGTTGTCACATGCATGCAAGCATCAACAAACTTTATTTCATTAATTTAACAACTTGTTAAATTAATCTAACTAAACCTGAGAAAGTTAAACTAATTCAATTGATCCTCTCAATACAGAACTCATCCTTAATTCCTCAATCATTGGAGAAAATCAAGGACACATTCCCCAATCATTGAAGAAATTATTGCATGTTATCATAAGGACTATAAGTTTGATTTTCCTTAAATAATTAACTCATGGAGAATTAATTAATTAATATTCAAACTGCAGGTAAGACCAAATTTGAATTTTACTTCCTATTTTAGACTAGGGACTATCTAAAAATAGGAATCCAACTTGAACTGCTAAAAACAGAACTTCTATTTTTATCACTTTCATTTTTCATTCCCTGTTGCCCAATCCAGCACTAATGCCCAAACTGCTATTTTTAGCAGTGCTATTTTTAGCACTTCTATTTTTAGCAATTTCTTGTTGCCATTTTTCAACATTTATATACTTGGTCATTGGTTAATCACTCATATTATAAATATAGGGACCAATTTCCAGTATGTCACTGGATTGTGGTGATTACTTGGATAGTTTGGCATCTTTGCTTAATTTATGCAACTAATGATTCGATAAGTTAGATGCAATTTCAAAACTACATACCACAATTTCTTCTTACTATTGAGTGGATTATGAATGTAGATTTCAATATGGTGGAATGGGAAAAAGAAAAAATTGGCACAAGACCAGACACTAAGGTCCTTCGATATTTATTAGCTTAGTATCGTGGAATGCGAGAGATGCTTCTAGAGAAGGAAGGAAATATTTGATATGGGGTTCCACCCATTTTATTATGTTGGAAATTCTTCTATTATGCAGGAGTTCAAGACAATTGAGTTAGACCTCTTGCTTGACCAAAAGTAAATATGGATGTACACTCCCTAATGAAGGAACACATATTCAAGGTCAAATTGTAGGTTTCTCCCTAGATCAAAAGTTATGATGGATGTACACTCCCTAATGGTGCGACACATATTCAAGGTCAAATTAGGGAAATTTTCCTATTTAAAGAGATAAATTCTTAATATACTCTTTATTGGCTTTGCCCTTGGGCCAAAACATACACAGGTTTTAGTTGAAAGGTCAATGTAGTGTCTTGACACTTTTTCTCTAGCAAGAAGTATTGTTGTGGGTAAGACAAAACTTCTCACAATTGGTTAAGATGGATTTCCATATTGACTTTATATGATGTGTCACTAGTTGATTAGTGGAGATGGATGCTATATAGATTTCAGAGAGAAATCCAGAAAACGTCCGATAGAGATCTACCACTAACTCGATCCTTAGCATAGTTAATAGAACCCTAACAATAGAATATGTAATTCTATTTTTCTTTCCTTTACCCCATCTATGGCTGGCTAAAGAAAACTAGATGATTTTTGGGGAGCTTCCATTTGGAAAACCTAGCAGGAAGGAAAGGGGTTCTTGATTATAAACTTGTATTTGATATTTGAGTTAGGTAATAATGCATGTAGTTGAACAAATACAAGATCCATTGGAGGGAGTGGCCCTTGGTAGATTCTTATTTAATGGCATATTAGAAACCTGGATCATGTGCTCAATATCAAAGGCCCTTTTAAGACTAATGATGAAGTAGGAGGATCAAGACATTTCAAGCTCATAGGTTTAGTTATTGTCAAAACCATTTGGCAGGCATGATTAAATTACCCAACTGACATTGGGAATTCCGTAGGAAAATAAATGACTTAGATTTGGTAGGGATATTCATCTATAAATTTCCCTTTAAAAGAAATCATATTAGTATTTGTGGGACAATATGGCAATTGGTTGGAGCAGACAGTAGTGAATAAATTGTAGCAATTGGTGTAGTAAATAACAAGCATTTTTTTAGTTATGCAAGACTCTACCTCAATCTATTATATTCAAAATTTATCTGAATAGTCAAGGATGAATTTGGAAGGATTAGAAATGGTTTTATAATAAATCGTGATTCAAACTATCAACTTTGTCACGTGAGACATGCTAAAGGACAACATTCTTGTGGAAATGGTCATTATTGTTTAAGTCGGCCCTCTACATTAGAAGTTCAATTCTCTACTTAGATAAGAATCTTTACCAAATATAGAATCTGTTTAGATATTGGACATAAGGTTGGCATGCCACCACTCTTGGAGTATATGAGGAGGGGATTTTTGTCTAGCCATTACATGGAGTATTTATTTATACTCTTCTCTATCACTTGATGTATTTCTCTATGTAGTAACGTAATATATGATTCATGCCTTCATAAGGAAAAATTAAATTAAAAAAGGGATCTACAGACTTTCATAGATATTTATAGAATCGAAAGGTTTTGACTAGATATAGACCATAAACATAAAAATGCTTCTAGAAAGTTGACTTCAAGAAAAGTAGATTGATGCAAAATATTATTAAGTGAAAAGTGTGGCAAGAATTTCCCACTTTTCTTCCTATAGAACTTTAAGCTAAGAACAATCACCTGCCTTCCAACATTGATATCCCTCTTTTGAACATTTGCTGGACGTTGTGAATGTAGCAACACCCATGATAGCCTCATTATGTTGTGAGTGTTACCTGCAGCTTTTGAGAGTGTATCTGCTCTAAGAAATTCATGCTCACAGTTCTGAAAATTGAGAAAACATGTTAGGAGCAAAACAACATACTAGGAAAACCAATGGCTGAAAATTCACAAAACACGTTAGGAACAAAACAACTTACTAGAAAAACTACAACAAAAATTATTTTCCATTTTCAGTTATTAAATCATACCTGAATAAAAAACCCATATATAAATATTGTTTAAGTAAAGAAAATCCAGAGGAGAACATAAAATATTGACATGTAGTGGCTCAAATATGGACCCACTTTTAACTAAGAGAAATGAGGTGGCCAACTACAACTGTCACAAAAATCATAGGGAGAAAGCTGGAAGAATTGCTAGGTTTCTCTATAGATCAAAAGTTAAGATGGATGTAAACTCTGTAATGAAGTTCTTAATATTATATTATGCACTTAGACCAAAACTTACACTGGATTTAGTTGCAAGAACAATGCAATTGAAAATTCAGCTGCCAAATCAATGAGGTTAGAAGGGTTTTGAAGTGAAGTGATTGGATAGTATTAAAGCATAATTCAAAGGCCGTTAAGGGGCTAGAAATGCCAAAAAAGTCTTACATTCAAGTCTTTCTATGGTTAGATTTGGACTCTCCATAATTGTTGGAATGCTACCTCATGTCGAATAAGACATGGGAAGAGACGGACTAAGACACTATCAGCTAATAGAAGATTGGAAAAAGTAGATTTTGTTTGTTATTGAGTGGTTATTTGAAAACAAAATTAATGCTTCATTATCAATTGTTTCTATTGTCATAGCTTGGATTTTTAGCTGGTGGTATTAGCAAGACTGGTTGTTGGTCTAGTCTACTTGTTTGGTATGAAGGTAGTGTAGGGAAAGTAGATTGCATTTGCTATTGTTATCAAAGAAATTTCTACTCTTCTAAGTTGTGGTAGGTAGCCCTTTAAAATTTGAAAATTCTTCAGAGTGTTCCTCCACACTCATCTCAATTTGGTAAATTTAGATACACAAATGATTGCAAACTTTTGTAAATTTTTATTTAAATGATGATATTTGGGAAGAACTAAAAACAAGGGAAGTTGTTGAAGGCAGGAATTGATGCAACCAATCCAAGTTGAGTTATCATTCCAATCAATTGTTGAAGGCAATAAGAAGAAGAATCAACTTGTAGACATATCCAAAATGAAAAATCTCATGTTTTTTCCATGACATTGTCCAAGTACCACTTAGAAACGAAAAGTAAAATACCATAAATGAAGTGTTGAAATGTACCCAAAGTTGCAAAACCCTGTTTTTTAACCCAAGTTTGTAAATATTATTGTGACATGTATTGCTGAGAGATGCAAACATAGATATTTTGTTATATCCATGACAATGTAATTATGTTTATTATTTTAATGAAAGTTGCCAAACAATTGATTGAATGAGTGTGTTCCTTAGACTAACGGTGATGCCATGAGCGGGAGTTGGAAAGGAGGAATGGTGGGATTTGTGTGCACTGAAATAACCTATGACAAGAATTCTTTTGTTTGAGCATAGATCATGCCCCATCAAAGGCTATCTATGAGCATTACTGAAATGCTTCACATTCTCAGATCCAATGGGTAATGGAATTAAACAATTATTACAGCATTTCAAAGCCTTTGTTGATACTTGAAGTGACCATGCTATGAATTTTCAAATGAGAAGGAATGAGCTTACACAAGAAAGCGAAGCCAACTTAATGTTGAAAATAATACTGAGAGGGGGGGTTAATCAATATTATCTAGTTCTTTTACCAAATCTTCTTTATTTACACTTTGAATTATTTTTGCATTCCAGTACCATAAAATAATGAGCATGAACAAGAAAAACAGACAGTCACATCAAAGAACACCAGATATAAGGTGGAAACCCAATGTGGGTGAAAACCACCTGCTGGAATATGTCTCTATCTTCTTTCAAATTAGAAACTCCTTTTACAATGGTCTTGTACTGGTGCAGTCCTTTACCAGTACGCAGGCTGCAACCTGCAGAGAGCTACAACTCTCTCTCGTTTTCCAGTCTCTCCTGGAAGGGAGCTACAACCCTCTACTTCTTTTTTTCAAGGACCACTTTTCATAAATTTTCAAACTAGATCCATATACATCAAATGATCATCAAGTACATATAAATTACAGTCAGCTGCAGTAACCAGATCAAAATAACATAACTGAACCCAGAACACCTTATCAACAGAAAAATTCAGTCAACAGAAGATCTTAAGTCAGATATGCAGTTTTCCTTTCACTGGTCTGTGTTGCTATGCACTTCAACCTCTGCTTCTCTGCATACACCCGTAGATCTCCTTCTGCTACACTGCATGACCACGCACTGCTTCTTCTACTGTGCTGCGTACAGTATGCACCCAAATACACTATCGCGCCGCGTACTTCAATGAAGCCACACACCCAAAGACACTATCGCACCACGTACTGTTTCTGTGTGTATGCACCTGAATCACCGTCGCTCTGCGTACCCACGCACTGCTCCTTCGTCGCCTATGTGTACCCACGCACTGAACCTTTGTCGCCCCTGCGTACCTACGTAGAGGCACCGTTAAACACCTGCGTACATCAGATTAGGGCTGAATTTACAGATCACCAGTGTGCTACAGTTAGACAGATGCCTAGATCTGATCAAGCGCTCGGGAGATCACCCTTTATAGATCCGCCTTCCACTTCACTTTCATATAGATCAAGCTTTTTGAAACAATAAACCAAATATTTCAGATCTTAAGATATTCAACCCAAAAGCATACTAAGCCAAATGATCTCCTTTGCTTTATATAAGCAAGCTCTTCCTCAAATCAAGGATCATGGGGCTCAATAATAATAATAAAATAAAACAATACCACGGGCCAGAACCATGATAAAACAATACCGTCGGCTAAATACCAAGGGTTAAACATAAGGAACCCCACGTGTGCGCGCTTT
>APFE031591807.1:4429-19642 GCA_000404065.3 Pinus taeda
GTAACTTTGGTAAGGTTGGTGGGCATAACCATTATGATATGATTGATACTGCTGCCCATTACTTGCAAAGACTTGTTGCTCATATCCTTGGTAAGCTTGCTGGAATTGCGGTTGTTGGTATTGCACTAGCCATGGTTGTGAAGCTATGGACTATTGTCCAGCACTAACTGTTTGACCAAGATGGGGGTTGGCGTTCCCCATTTGAACCTGTGCCATTCCACTAGTGGGTGATTGTGTTTGTGTTGGAAGTACAAGAGATTGTTGTATTGCAACCTGCGAAACTTGAGGTTGGCATACAATTGGTGACGCTTGTACTTGCGATACTGCCACAATAGCCGGCGTAGTGGGAATGTTTGTCATAGGTGAACTTTGTTGTATTGAGCATGCAACTCTTGGTTGTTGAGACAGGACTGGTACCAACCGCCAGTTGTGATTCCAGCATAACCCAAATTTTGTTGCGAACTCATGCATGGTTGTCTTTCTGGGGAAGATAATGAAAGGGTATAAGACCCTCCATACGATGGTAATCTAGTGCTCAAAGGAATAATTTGCCTTTGGGGACCAGTTTGCCCAAACTGACTTTGTGATGGATCAATTTGTTGAGACTCAACATAAGAGATTCCAGATATAATTCCGGACGAACAAATGGGAACAGTCCATACTGTCGAAATAGTCCCAGGATAGACTCCATCTAGCGATTGAAAACTGGTTGGGACAGATGGCACGCCGGCGAACATTGTCAGAATAGTAGAAGGAGCTTCCGCTGTTGCTGTGGCAGGTGACACAGTCCTTGATGTTGACGGTTGTTCAGACATATTAAGTCTATCCAAAATATTCCTCAGCGATTCTTCAGGAACTTCCGAGGGTGGGTGAATATTCTCTGATGAAGAAGGATATAAGGTGATCCCAGCTCCAAGTTGTGTTGGAGTGCTAGATGGTGGATCTTCCACAATCTCTTCTATGGAAATCAATCCAGGAGGAAGAGGTAGACTGTCAGGTTCGTAAAATATTTCTGGTGCCGAAGAAGATGTAAGTTCTGCAGCAGCAGATGGCTGGGGAGTAACACCTTCTGAATTGGCTGTAGACAGAACCGGTTCAGGAATAGAAGTGTTAACCGTCACACTAGGATCAGTTGTAATGTCCTGTTGCTGTTGCAGAATTTCTTCCGTAGAGGCAGGGATTCTAGAAATGTTTGGAGTAACAGAGTCTCTGAGGGTGTTGGAGTGCTTGCTCCAACCAACCTAGGGGACTTTGATCTGGTTAAACGAGTTCGCTTTGTCTGGAATTTCTTCGCTTCTGGAGTCAACGATGGTTGACTCGTAAGTCTCCGCGAACGATGGGGTTTTGATTGAATTTCTTCCACGATTGTGGATTACTTGATCAACTCAAAATAAAAGGGAAAAATGTTTTTCAAATTAAATGAATTTTAGACGCTTGGACACAACTTGTTTTTTAAATTTTAAAGAGTCGAGAAAAAACAAAAGATGACTCTAGTCGCCTTCAATTTTTATTGAGCTTGAAGTGACAAGCGCTCAGAGGACATTTTCCTTTAAGGAGTCTGAAAAGGAGCAAAATGGACTTCTCTAGATATCTAGGCAGAGAAGATTACGAAACCAATCGTAAAACTACATAATACTTTTTAGGTACGGCAATCAGTCTTCCCGAATGTTGTGTTCGGTGCATTACGATCAATAGGGCGGCAGACACGGCTTCCTAAGGATAAAGGATGTAGCCTATAGTGGTCTCCAAATATATATGCGACGGTACGTTGGAGCACAAGTCCGTACTGGCACTTATCATCTCAGAGTGGAGGAATCACCCAACCAGCCCTGAAAGCAACAGTTACCAAGCTTTACGACGTCGGAATATGTCTCTAGCTTAGACCTCTAGATGTTGCGTTAAGTTCCAAAGCGTTGTTAGATTCATTGAGATTTATTTTAAGTTGATCTTTCTTAGCAGTTTACCTTTCAGGTTCACCATGTGATGTATGTATAATTCCTAAATGCAGTCTAAGATGATAAACAGATGTTTTATCTTCTTTCAGCAATGAAAATCCTAGCTACTAAGGGGAAGAAAGTCAAGCATCTTTTCTTCAACAGAAGCAACTAGAGCACACGGCTATTATGCATAGTCCTAAATCAAGCCAAAGCATTAAAGATGCAAATGCCATGCAATGTAAGTTTGGTTTTTTCAGCTCCCTTAATGTGTAAATGACACTAAGAAAACTATGTGAAAAACTGAAATACTTTTAAAGCGACTGTACTCAACAAAATTCTCTTTCAAAACGAAGTGAAAACAAGAGAGACACTTTGCGATTTTGAAATGGAATTTGGTTTTCGACACTTTAAAACTAGTAAATCAAGTCTTATGAAATAATAACCATATAATCAACTATCTAAAACAATGGGATTGCTTTCTAAAACTGAAAACGATAGCTACGACACTTTCAGATATAGAGACGATAGTTCGACTATGTTATCTTTTGCAAAAGAGAACTAAAATGACACACAATACATAAAAAACGTTTATAGTTCTTTGCACTAAGGAGGCGGAATAATGTTAGATAAGGGGGTATTCGCAGAAGTACACTGATTACAGATAGCAAAAACTCTTGAATAAGACTGAAAACAGTGAGAAAAATCCACAGTCGGAGGGTAAAATTAGTCCTCCCTGACCATCGCACCTGTTACACAGTGAACTCAGTATGCAGCGCAATTACTCCATTCGGGAAGTGCGATGCATACAGGCTTCCTTGAAGGCAAGGTGCGATGGTTACAGTATGAGACTTTGAATGAGAATTCACTCATTGTTTGCAGTTTAGTTCAGGTGTTTAAGCCGAATAAGTACAGATCAATGTATGTAAAAACACAGGGGTGATTTAAGAGGTTACTTAAGCCACCACTCAGGGCAATTAGATTGCTTGCAGATCTATTGTTTAATTTATAAACAAAAACCTGGAGATTGACTGAAGCAGCATTGATCTACTTTGCATTTGTATGACAAATGCAGTTCGAAGGCTAGCTGGCTTGACTTCAGGCTCCGTCTATATGTTTATAAAAGAAACAAGGATAGATAGGCTAACAAGTAATCTAGTCGCTCCCCATCAGAGTCACCATTTTGCTATACGAGAATAGTGTCCACACGGATGCTGCTATTCCCACTAAGATGGGTGGCTATCTTAGAAACAAACAATCAAAGTCTACTATTGATTCCTTTTGTGAAAATATATGAGAGAAGAACCAAGAGGGCCAACCTGAGTCTTGCGCTCGATTCCCTCTCCTTCTTGATAGAGTTTTGCTACTCGCTCTTTATCTGCTCAGCTTCAAAAGGACATGTAGAATCACAAAAACATACTACTATGCAAGAAACAAGGATCTAAATTCACAAATAATGCAGGATCAGATGTACATTAACCATATACAAGCATATATAAACAAGTACACCAGAATATGGAAGGAAACAAGAATAGCTTTATTCAGATAAAAAGTACCAAGAGGATTACAACCATGAGTAGCTCTGACCCAGCATCATCCTCCAGCTAAGAAGCCCTTCTTTCACCTCAAGCAAAGCAAAATCAACCAACACTGTGAATGTACACAAGAATACCAACAACACTTCTCTATAGTTAAAAAATTCCAGCCTCCGGATCTCTGTGATGAGGGATCCATATATAGATGATTACAGAGAGGCGAGTCATCTTTCGGGATCTTGATTAGTGTCTTCTCTCTGATAGTTCCTGCTTCCACTTGGAGAATGAAGATCTCTTACTCATCCCTGGTCGAAAAAGGAGTGGCAAATGTCAGAGGGGAAGCTTTTGGAAGATTCCATGATCTTCCACCTCGCATTTTGGTCCCTGCCATTTGTCCATTCCTGACCATTGCACCCTACAGAGGAGAAAAACAGTATGCATCGCACCCTATACATTGGGAAGGTGATATGCATTGCACCCCCTGCATGGAGTTTTCAGTATGGTCCAGTTTTGACCATTTGTGAGCAGTTTTCAGTGGAGAACTTCTGGGAGATGATGTAATCACTTGACCTTGTTCCTTTAGGTAGTGAAGCAACACTTTTAGGGACTTAAGAGCCCTTAGTTTATGGACATTTGTGATTGGGGTTGAAGTGCCCAAAAATTTCTATAACAATACTAATAGAAGTGTGGATTTCTCTATTATACGAGTGTTGTATATATACCATATTTTCATCCTAATTATTTGGATGTTTTTTATTGTAACCCCTTAAAAGATGCACCAACTTCCTATTAACTACTTCTATTTACCCATCTATTTGTGGACGGATTATTGTAGACAAGTTCAACTTCGTGCCTATTTTCTCTCATAATGTAGTCAAAAATGCAATAAGAAATTTGGTGCCCTTGCCTAAAATTATGCTCCTTGGTATACCAAAGTCCACCTAAACCTATTCAAAAACAAGTTTGTTATTTTTTTTCCCTTCAATGGTCTTTTTACAAGGCATGGGAACTCACATCTTATTGAACTTGTCAACTGCCACGAATAGGTAGTCATGCCCCTTCCTAGTGTTGGTAAACCTCCCACAAAGTCCATGGAAATTTTTTTTCAAGGATGGGTGGCTACACGTAAGGAATGGTATAGACCTTATTTCATATTACTAGGATTTCTAGTACAAAAAACCATAAACCCTCTAGTGAACCTAGCAATATCTTCTTACATTTTGGGCCAATACACATACCTATACACAAGAATACTGAGAGCACTTCTCTATAGATTACAAAATTCCAGCCTCCAGATCTCTATGATGAGGGATCCATATATAGATGATTACAGAGAGGTGAGTCATCTTTTGGGATCTTGATTAGTGTCTTCTCTCTGATAGTTCCTGCTTCCACTTAGAGAATGAAGATCTCTTACTCATCCCTGGTCGAAAATGGAATGGCAAGTGTCAGAGGGGAAGCTTCTGGAAGATTCCATGATCTTCCACCTCGCATTTTGGTCACTGCCATTTGTCCATTCCCGACCATTGCACCCTACAGAGGAGCAAAATAGTATGCGTTGCACCCTATACATTGGGAAGGTGATATGCATCGCACCCTCTGCATGGAGCTTTCCGTATGGTCCAGTTTTGGCCATTTATGAGCAGTTTTTAGTGGAGAACTTCTGGGAGATGATGTAATCAGTTGACCTTGTTCCTTTAGGTAGTGAAGCAACCCTTTTAGGGACTTAAGAGCCCTCATTTTATGGACATTTGTGATTGGGGTTGAAGTGCCCAAAAATGTCTATAACACTTGGGCAAGGAAATCTTGGCTATCACACGGAGGTGTGATGATGATGTAAATTTGGCTCTTCTTCTGAGCCTACAGTTCCTCCTCAATCTTCAAGTAGTTTGGATCCTCCTGCAACAAGGTCCAAATATGCATCTTGTCATCGAGCAACTTGCCACAACTTACCACCATATCAGATATGCCTTTCAATGTTGCATTGAGGTCCCTTTGTCTCTGCTCTTGAACCTCTACTAGTGTATTTGGTTGCAACCTTATTTGTAGCTTTGATATCTTTACTTCATAATAAAATTTTAGCTTATCTATAGCATTATTTGAGTCCTTGTCATAAGGGTGATCTTCGTGACCTTTTCTACTAGTGCTTCATCCTAATGGACCTTCACATCTAGAACTATGCTGCAAATCTCAACAATGGCCTTCTCCAATTGTTCCCATTGTTGCCTTGCTTCCTCCCTTTCCATGGCCACTTGCTTCAACTCCTTTTTCATCATTTCTTTCTTTGACTGTGTTTTCTTTCAACAACGACATAAATTTCTCTCATTCTTGCATCTCTATAGGTGATTCCTTCGTGAAATTCATGTAACACCTGGAGGGATAGAGAAGTGACATTCATATGGACACTACACCATGCCTTGGCTCGCTCTGTATCTACTACTGCTTCAAACTTCAGCTCCCTAGCTGGCACATGTAACATCCTCATTCCAAAATTCATTTTCAGTCCTTGTTCTTGTTGCAATGGCTAGGTTACCTTCTCTAGTTGCTTCATCACTTTTGGTAATGCCTTCAGCTTCATGATGCCCTACTATACCTAAGTCAGTATCTCTTTGTAGCGATCACAATCTTGTTCCAGGTGTCTGTGTTAATCTCCAGGATTTTCTCTGCTATCTCATCGATATCCCAATCAGTGAGGACAAGTGACACTATGCCCTTACTCTTATATACCTTTTTCTTCTTTATTGGTCGCATTTTTATCACAAAGGGAGAATCTTCTGATACCTCCACATCACTGCATTGTTATTCATGTTCCTACCCTCCCCTTGTTTCTTATGTTTCCTCATCAAAATTCTTAGTTCTTGTACCTTCACCCTATGAGGAACCTTTCTCTTCTCCATATTGTCCAACAACTCCACCTAGTGGAGTCATCCATTCCTTTGGCCAATCCTCCACTACTGTGAGGAGATCATCTTCCATTACTAGGTATGGAAATGGATGCCACATCTTTTTTGAATCGTTCCTTGCTTTCAAATATTCCCTATCAAAGTTTTCCTTGAACTACACAATATAACAATACTATTTATACAAGCTCAATGATAGTTTAGGATAGCGATTCACCACCATATGCACATCCATCACCATGACTATAAAGCAAATTTTTTTCTCTCCTATGTGCATCAGCTCCTTCGTAAACCATAGTGAAGCATACCTTGTTGCTTCACATACATCCATCTCAATGGTTAGAAATTGAGAATATTCCATCTCCTTCCATGCAATAAGTACAATAATAATTAACAACCAAACATGGTGGAAGGTCTTGCCTTCTTCCTATGCTTCCCTGTAATCCATCAAAAACTCATTACATAGATAAGAATCCCAGTTGAATTGGATCCCTACATTACATTGTTGTGCTAATGATACTACTGCTATATGCACTTCATTGGCCATACACTTCCTCATGATCTTCCCTGCTAAGATATTTGGGGATAAGCACACACCTTGGTCCTCGATGGAGTTTATCTCATATCCATAGGATTTCTTTACTAACCTGAAGTTTTCTTTCATCATTTGGGTCATCTCCTTATCTTTGCTTTTACCCAAGAATTAATTTGCAAGGTCCTTTCCTTGATATGGTAGTGTTATTATTTTTTTGATGAGCATCTTATCATTTAGGATCCTTGTCCCTAGCCAAATACAATCATCATGCACCAGTGTGAGGAGTTGTCACGCATAGATTGTACTGAATGGGCTTTGAAAAAAGTGTGGCACATTGATCATGTTGAGAAGCCCTTCTCTCTACACTCCCACAACCCATTATTGTAGTTCTAATATTGTAATTTCGCTATTTGGATAGTAAACCTTCTTCAGGTACCTACTAGGCTCAAATTGCAGCAATTTTATTCTATCATTAAAATCCCAATCTTCCAATTTGAGGGCGAGGATCTTCCCCAGCACTTCTATTTCAAAGGGCACCTCCTATGGCAATAGTGGCATGTAGGTAGCAAATTTCCCTTATTTTGGCTCCCTAACTAGATTTGCACCCGACTTCCTTGGTGGCATCTATGCTGGGACCACAGACGCAATCTCTATATCCTCTGTCTTCTTTCGTTGAAATTCATTTTCTTCCTCACTTTTGTGGACCTGTTGAGGTCCCTCATGCTGCATTGATCTCTTTCCTTTATGCATGGTATTTTTTCCCTTGTCGTCCATGTTCTTCATCTGCACTTCTTTATGTGTCTTCTTCCGTGGTGACATTCTCAATTTTGTTATAGAGACCTTAATTGGTCTCTTCTCCTTCATCTTTTATGGCTGCGACTGTGCCTGGGGAACCTTCATTGGCAACCTTATGTGCATCTTGGACATAGGTACATTTTCTCTTGTGGTTTTTCCTGCTTGTGACTCCCTGATACCAGCTAGCCTTTCTTCTTAAATATTCTGACCAAATATTCCTAGATCCTCTCACACATGCAATAGATTTGTTTCACTTAGGCACAATTTCTAATATCTCTTAGGGAAAAAAGTGTTAAATGTGGAACGAGATGTGACTTTCATAAAAAAATTGAATTCCCAGACTCATGATTGGCTCTAGATTTCATTCATTAATGTATGTATCAGCTAGATACATACATTAATGTATGTATCAGCTAGACCTTTGTATCTTTTGTTGTGTCAATGGTAACCTAAGATGTGGTAGTAACATGGCTATGAACCATTCCTTAAGTTGTAGTGGGGGTATCTCAAAGGTCACTAGACCCATTAAAACCTTGAACCATTGATCCAATTCCCACACAGATTTAGTCGGTGCTTGCTTGATCTCTTTCAGCTCTGTGATACACTGTGATTTTGATTTTGGCTTCTTGAACTCTACTACAAAGGCCTTCTTAATTTCATCAAATGTAGCATTCACATTACTCGAGGAGTATTTCATATACAATCTTAGCACCCTCTCCCTTAGTGAAATGAATACTTATGCCTTCTTTACATCATCACTATTAATCTGTTTTTCCATCCATACTGCATCAACTACAAACCAAAACTGGTCAGGGCCCTTTGTTCCCAGTCCTCTAAAGATAGATAGCTTAATGTCATCATTCATTATTCTTCTTGAGGGGATAGGTGCAAAGGGACATGGAGGTGGAGGTATAGGTGTTATAGCACCATTTACCACCTTTGGTAGATTTGATGCTCTATGATATGGCCTAGGGCAACCCTCCCCTACCATATTTAGTCCATTTTCTAAGAAATAATTTTTTAAATCCCATATGTGATTTTTCCCTATGTAAAGTGCATATACACGTCGGTCAGTATATGTCCAACCCACGTATATGTATCAAAACATTAAAAAATATAACCTCCCTTAATTCGGGCAGGGTTTTTTATCACCAAGAAATTGATCATCTAGCCTAATTTACTCGATGGATCGAACTACACCATGTAAAACCAATTTTACTGTGAGAAATTACTTAATATACCACCTTTGTTAAGTAATTTACAGTTAAACCAATGAAGAATAATTAAATAAATCACTATTTATTTGATTTTCTTCTAGGAATAATTAATTAAACCATTGCTCAATTATTATTCCTTGTCATATTTGACCCAATCATGAAAAATAAATATATAAATCATTAATTATCTTATTTTTTTCTAAGAATAATTAATTAATCACTAATTAATTATTATTATTTTTCAAATTTGTCTAAATCCCTTGGGAGTAATTAAACAGATTCTTGTTTGTTTATTATTCCTTAACTAATTTCTTGAGATAATAAATAAATCATTTATTTATTTATTATTTCTAAATAAAAGCTTAAATATTTTTTCCCTCCTAAACAAATATAATAAAATATTCCAAGTGGTTATTCCAAGAACAAGGTTAATAATATTTTATTATTGCTCATTATTTGAGGATAACTCAATATTTTGTTATAAATAGAAGGGTTTTCCATTCATTATTCACTTTTGCTTATTTTCATTGTTGCACTCACTATTGTAACTCTCGTTATTTTCATTGTCACACACCATATTTTTGTTGGGTTTACACATTATAGAGGAGAGAGACTCCGCATAGGATGAAGACATTTGAGGATAGCCAAGAACCCATCCCATAGAGGGGGACTGGTAACATTTATTTGTTCCCTTCATAGGTGTTATAATAAAACTATTCTTTGTATATCTGGTTTCCATTGGATGATTGGAGTTATTACTCTTTCTTTTTGTTTTTAAACTATGATTGTGGCATAGATCCGACCTTTGGCAAGTTTTGTTTCTACTAGTTGATGCAAATCTACAATGTATAGTAGCCATTTATATTGTTAATATTTCTTGTCATCCACAATATTAAGTGGGTTCTTTTCGTACATCTTTGAGAAGAAAATACTACAACAAAATTGGCGACTTTGCTTGGTTTATACTTCAGATCCTGAAACCTGGGTGACCTTTAGTTTTCAACTTAGGGTTTCTTATTTTTTCAATTCTCTTAATGTTTCCTAGTTTTTTCTAACCCTAGATCTATTAAATTTCTGACTTCTGCAAGCTTTTTGCTCTTTTCGGGAGGTCACAGGAACCATTCGCACAAAGGCGACAAATTTTTTAGGAGATTTGTTGACCAGGATCCATGGAGTAGAAATCACACTTTTTAGCCCAAAAAGTGCGATCTGGAGGCAAGAGCACATTTATCAGCCAAAAAAGTGCAATCCCACTTGGAAAATAGGTCAGTACCTGTGATTTTTGGGTTTTATGGTTTTTCTCAGATCTGTTTCTCGGTTTTGTATAGAGTTTTCTTCTTGGTTATCTAGCCTCAGTATCATCCCACTTAGGCCTTCATCTACTATGATTTACTTGTCAAAGTGGAGTTTACACCCCCCCCCCCCCCCCCAGGCTTCTAGTACACTTCCACCTTTATAGGAGGAGTTTAGCTGAGTTAGTAGTCTGAGTTTCTGCAGTGCTTTCAACCATATTTCCCAAATCCATACCCTTATATTTCATATCTATAAAGATAGGTTGTTACCATATTGATTCATATTAAACCTTTTTTGGTCATTGGCCTTAGGGTCCCATCAGTTTCCCTAGGTGTTTCACCCATCTCTATATATTTTTGCAGAAATCTTCCTCTCTAGTTTTTTGTTGTTATTGCACCACTTTCCAGCATAATAGTGTCACTTGATCCCAATCACACTGACATTTAGAGCTCTTGACGATTTTAGTGTATTTTCCATCGATTTAGCCACCAACCAGCACAGTGTTTGCAAACCTAGTTTGGGTGGGGTTTACTTAATTGTTTTGTTGTTCATTTTATGTTATTAATTTCAGCTTATTTTCAACAAGATTTTTTCTTTTTAATAAACATGATCTAGGCTTAGTCAATAAATACACTAGCACACACAAAAACACCTTAAGTGAAGGAAACTTGGTTGACATCGCCAAGCCAAGACTTAAAATAATAAATTTATCTCCCTTCATTGAGATGAAGACATATTATTGATCTCCATTCACCATTTCCATGTCACGTTTGTCTTACCACCATTACACCGCCAATGTGTTTGTCATAGAGACTATTAGGTCTTCACCCCCAATTTCTTCTTGGGGATATTACCCCTCCCTGTAGAGTTCGAGTTTATAGCCCTCTGAATCCCCATATCAACTCTTCTCCTGGTTCTTTTGATTCCTCATATGATTGCGAGCCTCCTTCACCGCATATCATCACCATGTCTGGACCCAAAGCTAGTGCAGGAACCCAACCTAGTGTTGGCTCTGGTTCTACCCCAATGGTCACATCTACCAGAACAGTCTCAGGAACCATTCCGACGGCCCCCATGCTCCCATTTATGGCTGCGTCAAGTCTACCAAATTTTAGCCGGTTGATAAACGACCCCATACAACACCATGCTCATTGGATTTGTATGTCAACTAAGATTCCCTCATGCATCCCAAAGTTTGATGGTAATGCTGGAGAGATCCTACCAACCATGTCTGATTATTCCACATGTGGTGTTCGTTCAACTCCATTACCGATGACTCCAGTTGTCTTCAGCTAGTCCAACGCACGATCACTAGAGACGCTGAAAAATGGTATGTAGACCTTCTCGTCACATCTCATTCCATTATTTTAGCACATCCTAAAGTGTTCCTCTCATATTTCCAATTACCTCTCCAGTGCGACACTAGTACAGAGCTATTGACCTCATTCTATTAGTCCTCCACCACTCGCCTTTCCAATCATGTTCAAGAGTGGCATTAAAGGAGAAGCACATGTCCTGCCCCACCCTTTGAAGGCCATGTATATCTAGATTGGTTTCGTAGGATTCTTTTATCTTCCATTGGAAAATATGTCGCCTCCCAATTTCCTTAGAACAAGGAAGAAGATCTCCAAATTGCTCTGAGATATGATTTGATTTATGCTCAATCCAGTTATGTCTGTACCATCATTCAAGACTTCCCTCATCTTAGAAGTGTCAATGCAACGAGAGCATCTCACACCACCGATGGTACCGTTGGAACCCGTTCACACCCTTCACCATATACTCAAAAAAGTTATGGCTCTCTGTAGGGGGGCACCATTTCCTCCAACACTTATGCCCCTCCCGCTAGCAACATTTTTTCAGGGCCCCAACATGTATAGCAAATTGTTTCTCCTCCTTATGCACAACATAGTGCTCCAACCCCTCAAGCATTAGCACTGTAGCCTCCCATGCATCCTCAACCATAGTAGCCACCACCCCCTTAGGGTCAGGTGTTTGCGCAACAAAGTGTGACCAATCCACAAAATTAGAAGAAAAATAATAAGGGGAAGGGTAATAAGGGTAACCAGGATAATAGAGGTAATCAACCTAACAAACTCCACGGGAACTAGCGTAACAGAAAAAACCAATAACATGGCAGTTAGCTAATGCAGACCAAGGCTATTTGTATGAACAAGCCTTATGCATGTTGTGGTGTACATGGCCATTATACACATGAGTGTCCTCTCTGACCCCAAATGCACCAAATGTGGGAAGCTCAAGAAGATTTTAGAGGTCAACAATCACCTCAGAACCCTGTGCCATATCAACTGGAAGTGCTCACAAATCCTTTCCCTCAGCCAGGTCAAGCAACCCATCCCCCAACCTTCTAGTCCTGGTCATTACCAAATCCTTACTATGAATTCTGATGAGGTTAACCCCTCCAATATCAACATACAAACTCGATTGTGTCAATATGACAAGCCATCAAATCCATTAGACACTGAGTCTAGAGCCAAAGCATATAATGAACCTCTTATGACACCAAATGGTATGTTACAGATCCCTCAACTTAGAATTGAAGTCATTCCCAAGATCCCAAAGGCACCATTACACTGTAATGAAGTTTCTAAATGAGCTTCCCATACATTCAGTATAGTACACAACTTGGCGCAATCACCACCTGCCATGTCAATGCTAGAAGTACTCTAACCATGCCAATATCAAAAGAAATCTCTACTAACTACCTTGGGTGTAGTAGATTCTTCCAACGATTGTATGATTTTTTTTCGAGTTGATACATTAGAACATCCCCCATTTCCATCATCCTTTGCCTTCCATATACCAATTAGAGTTCGTAATGCCATCATCTCGTGATGCATTATTGACGAAGATTCATCCACCTGTGTGATGTCCACTGTCATTTGGAAACAAATCAATTCACCTAAGTTATCCCCCTCCAGCATCATGTTACGTGCTTGGGACAGACACTCCTCTCAACCTCTTAGCATGTAACGCAACTATCCAGTGACCCTTGCACGAAAGATTGTCCATGTCAACATCGAAGTCATTGATTCCCCTTTTGATTACAACATTCTATTTGGTTGTAGTTAAACATATGGCATGTCAGCCGCCGCATCTGTGGTATTCCGCAAGATGAGCTCCCCCCATGAAGAAAATATCATTACCATTGATTAATTGACTTACTATGACCTAACATTCGTTACCTCTCCCAAGTCTGTTATCCTGTCGATGTCAAATAAGCAGTCCTCCACTCCACTCACCAGTGTTTCACCCGTAGTCTATAAATATTCCTCATTGTTGGGTTCTTTCGCTAGTCCTCCCCCTCCCGTATCAAATCCTAACTCTATGGGTGTTTGCATGTTACAAGTATCACAAGATGCTCTCATGCAGTCTGGTACATCCGATCAACAAAAAGCACCTCGAAACCCTATTGTTTCCATCCCAGCTGAGCCCTCTGGATCCACCTCCCTAGAACTTCCTGTATTTTTTGGTTGCCTCTCCTATGGTCCCACTAGGAACTATTCCTCCAGGTCTCAACCATCTAGGAGCTATTCCACCAAGAAATTACCCTAGAAGCCACATACCTTTCTTATTCCCTGCTCCGGGAGTATTTTATGTCCTTGTCATAGCTTCAATGGTATTACTAACATGACTCTCGAGGATCCTAGTATCGTACATCGATCCCCCTGCAAGTATTCAGCCTGGTCAACTAAGAGCTTACCATGATTTGACCCTGCTTAAACGGGTCCCTATGGCCCCTTCATCTGCTTCAGTTCCATCACAACCTCAACAAGAACTAACCCCTGTTGGGAAAGCATCCAAACAATGAGGAAACGCTAAGAGGAAAGAACCTAAGGAAAAGGCTCTGTAAGATACTCCATCTCCTAAGGCCCCCACGTCATCACTTCCATGTGCTTTCTGTAAAGTTGTTGGGCATGCCCCCAATAATTGTCTTGAACTTCCTCAACTCAAACCTTTGGTTCATGAGATGTTCCCTGAGTCAAATACCCCTAAAGTCCATGTTAACTTTCTGGGTCCACCCAAGAAACTCAAAATGTTGCGCACAAATCACTCTTGTGCCTTGTGTGATCACCATGGTCACTATTCCTATTGCTTCCCTCATCTCGATGAATTTCTTGATTTCCTTGAGGTACTTTGTGGATACGAGGCCACTCATAGTGCATCATATACTCCTCTACCCATTGATTTTGGTACCACTAGTCAACCAAAACAGGGGGACTCTAGTTCGAACATCGTGATCCCTCCATTGGATGTTGATATGAAGGACACCACATGTCATATCCTTTACCTATTATCATCCTTGAATTCCTCGTAGGAAAACCTTTCTCAAGTTTCTACACATGCTTCTACTGAACCTCTTTCAACAAAATCCTAGGTCTCAACACCCATAGACCCTCCAATTACCAACTCTTCATCTATCATTCCAGATGATGTGTATGTGAACCTTCTTCCTTAGGTTGATTCACTAGGTAACACCACCACATCATCTAGTTAGTCTTCCTCCTGTCTGTTATCACTCAGATTTTCCTTGAAGTTGTTAGAAGAAGGAAAGGGGTCTGAGGTAACCACAAACCAACTTTTAAGTACAGAATCTAGCCAATTTGTACTTGGAGAGGGCTCTCTCTTTAAGATTTAACTTTGTTTTATAGTATATTAGGCTAGCTATAAAATCTTGGGTGTTTTGATATGTTTGGTGGTGGAATTCTAGAGCAGATGGATAGAACAAAATATCTCAGGCCAGTGGGCTATGAAGTCAACTGAAGATGGCTTAACTGGATCAGGTTTCTTCAACAAAAGAGGGCCTCACAAGGCAAGATAGTTAAACAAAATACAAATGGTAACTTGAAAGGGTGAAATGGACTTAAAAGGGAAGAAGGGCAATTAAGAATCCTTCAACAAGTTTTAAGATGAAGGAAAATGGGTGATCACTAATAAAAAGAAATTAAGAATTTCTTATTAAATAACCAAAATGATAAACTA
>APFE031591807.1:21637-46456 GCA_000404065.3 Pinus taeda
GGGGTGAATGTCCTTGGCCATAACTTCAAAATCAGTTTTGAGATAGTTTGCAATTCACCAAGGCTATTGTACTTTTGGCTTAAAAAATTTCATCTGCATTTTGCCTTCCTTGATGTCATATGCTGACATCAACCTATTCTAATTGGTAGGAGTCATCTTCATATACTGATTGTAGACTTGGACCCTTAATGGTTCATTTCTAGCCTTTATTTCTTTGAATTTATCTTTAATGTTTAGGGACTTATTAGCTAAAGGCCTGGAGGATGATACTTTAGCACTTTTCTCTCTTTCCAGCTCCTATCTTTTTGAGCTAGAAGGTGTCCCACCTGTTGGGAAAGTATGCTGACTATCTACACCTTTCTTCCTTTGACTCTCTGTAGTTTCTTCAAATAATTCCTCTTTTGAATGAGGATTTATCGTGTGCCTTTTAGCACCAGGCTGATCTAAAGGATCACTGGCAGGGGTAGCTACTTCCCTATCTCTCTTTAAGCTCTTTTCCTCATTCAGAGGAGTCTGTAAAACTGGTGGATCTCCCATGTTAATATGAGTTGGATGGGACTGTGTTTGAGCCTACTCCTGAGAAGATTCAGGCTGCTTTGACATGCTTGACTTCCCTGATACTAGAGTGCGTTTCTTGTTCTCTTCCTTGTGATGGTTCTACAAGTGGTGCACTAGTCTCCTCTGAGTGCGTTTGAGAGGTATTAGTTGTTGAGGCACTAGTTCCTGATGTTGGCTTGTGAGAAGTCTCAACTGGCACATGTTCAAAAGAATCCAGGTCAAGTGTCTTTTCTAAATATTTCATTACATTTTCTACATTGAATTGATCACTATCCATTTCTACAAGAGTCCCTTCCATTCGTTCATCCATGTTAGAATATTTCTCAATTTCTGGGATTCTGTGATGAAAATATGGAGATAGTCTATTTTTCATTATCCTATCACAGATGAAACTGTGGGGGTCATATGAAGTCCAACCAAAGCTTTTGCTTAATCTCATGTGGTCCTCTAGGATCTTTTTTGCTGCTTTGCCTACTTCTCTATTGTTGCAGATAAATGGGCCTAGGTGATCCTTGATTCTCAGTTGTGCTTTCTTCTTGGCCTTGGTAAAATGAACATGATCCGAGTTGATCATTTGCCTATAATATTCCAAAGCAAAAAGTCTCATTGGAACATATCTTGGGAGCTTGAATGGGGAAGCTCACAACCATATACCCTGATCTCTATGTGATTCTGGTATAAATACCAGTCACATACTCTGTACTATTTTGATAACTGAAGGATCCTTTTGATTTCATCACTAATCCTAGGAGGCGGATTTCCTGTTAGCAAGGTGGTTGCTGTTATTATGAAGAGGATTGTTTGATTGGGAGACATCATTGCTCTGAGGTTGGGGTCATAATTTGCATGGCACTGATGGATTATGTCAGGAAAAACGTGCACAGAGCGGAGAAAGTATATTGGAAGATTGGATTCCCATAGTCCTAGGGCATCATAGCCATTCAAGTGATTATCTCGGCTCTGGAAAAACACTTTCAGATGGTATTTATCAGTGGTTAGGTCTTTTATTTGAAAATCCTTATCTGCCAGGGGTAGATAGTCTAAATCATGGTAAGGGGTGGTAATGGGTGCAATATTTAGGGCTACTGGGGTTTCCATTCTGGTTCTTGTGGATTCCGATAAGAAACTCAAGTTTTTTAAGTGAAATTGATGAAACAAAGGTTCTGGGGAACTTGAATTTCAAGTGTGGTAACTGAATTATGGTGAATTGGGATTCTTTTCAAATAATTTGCAGCAAAAGAAAGTATTCAGAGGGTTTCTTGACAGGAATTTGGTAAATATCTGCTTTTAGGAATGGGCAATGGAATGCAGATACATTGGGTGTGAATGGAGGACTTTGAGTCGCGTCGAGTGCAAATTTTGAAGTTGGTTGGAGGCTAGGAGCACGAGCTGGTTGACCTCGTAGTTAAGTTTGCATAGATGTATGCATTCGTAGAATAGAATGACAAAATGATTTCTTTTGTTTTATATACAAAATAAAGGATTTTGCAGGTTTCGGGATTTGGACGGTTGCATCAGCAGGCAAATGATTTGATGTTTTGTTGTTTAGTGGGAGGTGGTAAGAAATTTTTATTGCACCACTCATGGAGGGGAGGAAGTATTTTGGCTTAACCAAGAGATTCCATACCATGAGTGATGCGTGGCGAGGGCATTGTTCACAAAACTGCTTCGTGATCACGTGTTAACATTTGGTCGCAGAGGGTCGTGTGATATGCACGACAATCATTGGATCTGGAGAGCTTGATCGGATGGCTATCGGGGAGGTGATGGTGACGAGAGTTTAATGAGGGCGGGCCCAACGCAATTAAAGATTTTTTAATCATATCAGGAGCAAGGGGATTGGTCGGGAAAGTTATTAATTAACCGTGGGGGTTAATTAATAATTTTTTAATATGGCAGGGGTCGGGGTTCTTAATTAGTTACAATTTAACTAATTAATTCCAATTATAAGTGTTATTATGGTTATATTTAACCGAGAGGTGGGATATATAAATATTTGTGGTTTTTACATATTTATAATAATTACAAGAATGGGTGAATTTTTATAAGGGAATTAATTAATAACATAAATTAGTAGTTAATATGATATTGAATGGAAAAAGCACTAAGTCTAAAAAAATTTCATGCGTATTTTTAAAACTCAGGCTAGGTGAAAAATGAGGGTTTTTCATGGAAAATATTTTAATTTCCCTAAGTAAAATAGGATTTTACTTAGGGAAAACTTTACGAAGGAAATGAATGACTTATAAAGGGGTATGATTATTGATAAATGGGCTTAAGTACTTAGGCATTTATAAATTATTGGGTTAAAGGTCTGGTCCCTCTAGAAGTTAGAGAAATGCTCTGAGCCCCTCTAATTTGATAGATACCTTGGCACTTAGGGGAAATTAGTGAAAATTTAGGGGAAATGAGTAGGGGAGTTAATTATTTTGACTTTTCTTGCTGGATGTGCCTTCCATGTGATACATGCCTTTTCCTTGTGATGAAAGTGAAAAGGTTTACACATTTAGACATATCATTCACCACATATTATTCTGCAACCATCATCTACTTACCCTACCTACTTAGCCTAGCATTTTCACTTCTTTATTAGGGTGCACTTAGACTGGCAAACCCTTATCAAACTTTCTTTTCTTTCACATGGTAATGCCTATCTAAGTCTACACTTATTACATCCAAGGGCTCATATTAAACTGTTGAGCTCCTTTTTCACTCTACCTATCTACTTATCTGCCAAAATTAAACTGTTTGGTCAGATCTTTATTCTCTATTTTTACAATTTGAAATTGAAATATGAACTAGCCAAGTTTACACTGTTTGACTATTCATGAATTATGGCATAGGTGACAAACTGCACACAATTGTTTATTCTACAATAGTAAAAAATTAGTGGCATTTAGACTTGCACACTTTCTTGGTCTTTTTTTGTTGGGGTTCATTTTCTTTGATTTTTCGACCATGTTTTATTCTTTTCACCCTTTGATTTTTGTTTTAGGGTATACCCTTTTTACATTTTTTAAATTTTTTGATTTTTTCCAAATATGGAAAACCTTTGCAACAAGTAAAGGTATAAACATATTACATAGCTCATCAAGTCAATCATGATATATGACACCTATTGGTATAGGGGCATAATAGTGGCTCCACTTGGGGATGGCTTTCCCTGGTGGAAAGTCAAGAAAATTAGATCAAAGGCCTCTGAATGATTTTGACTGTGCTGTGAAATCTTCTTTTGCTTGTTGTTTTATTGTATGTATGTCAGTGATACTTCTGAAGCTTAAGGCCTTCCCTTCGAGCTTCAACTCCAAAAGGTTACTGTCCAATCAAAACTTCGACATTACAAAGGTTATAATATGTACATGAAGAACATGGTGACATTAATAAGTAGGATCAAAGTAATGCTTCAACATCTGACCATTCACTGGTCCTTCTTCTGCTTCTGTACCATTTAAATCTTTAAAAAAATATGCATTATTTCCCTTGAAAGCATAGATGATGTATGGTCCTTTCCATAGGAGGTCAAACTTCCCATGTTTCTCCTTATCCAATCTTCTGGAATCCCACCTTAACACTTTATCTCCAAGGTAGAAATCTTCTGCCTTGGTTCTTTTGTCAAATATCTTCTTAAGCTTCTTCTACAATACTTGGGGTCTTTGGTACACTTCCTCTCTGGTCTGTTGTAAATTGATGGTCCGGTTTATCTTTATTTGAATATCAGTAGGTTCTACTTGAGCTTCTTGGAGTATTTTCACAACAGGAACTCCTAATGATAAAGGAAAAACAACTTCCATGCCATATACTAACTCGTAAGGACTAGTTCCAGTGGATTTTTTAGTTGTAAGCCTGTCAGCCCATAATGCATTTACCAGTTTCTTGTTCCAAGTTTTCATGTTTTCTTCTAACAGTTTTTTGTTGATGTTAATGAGACTCTTGTTGGAAGATTCAGCCAGTCCATTCCCTTGCGGCTAGTAGGTTGTGGAATAGCCTAGTGTAATGTGATACTTGTTACAGAAATTGATCATTTTCTTTGATTTGAAAGCTGCAGAATTATCAGTAATGATTTTAGTGGAGCAACCAAACCTTGACAATATATTGGTTTCTAGGAAACCTATGATCACTGTATCATTGGCCTGTCTGGAGGGGATAGCCTCTATCCATTTAGTAAAATATTCAGTGGAAGTGAGTATCCATTTGTGTTGACCAGAAGAAGGTGGATGGGTTTCTCTAATGATGTCAAGACTCCATTGTTGAAAAGGTTTCTCGGTGGAAATAGGTTTCAGGGGTAAATGTATTGACTTTCTCTTGCCTTCAAAAATTTGACATTTATGGCAAGAAGTCACAAATTTCTTCACATCTACAAACAAGGTTGGCCAATAGAATCCAACCCTTAGGATTTTATCTATAGCTTACTTTCAATAGAGGTGTCCACCATAGTTTCCTGCATGAAATTCTTGGAGAGCCTTGTCAGCTTCATCTTTTAATAAACAATTCAACAAAATTTCTTCATGATTTTTCCAAAAAAGAGTATTATCTAAGATACAAAACTTTGAAGCTTTCATTTTTAAAAATCTATTCTTGGTTCTGGATAACCTTGGAGGAGCCTGCAAGTTTTGTAAAACATAAATTACATCAGCCTACTAAGGTGAGTCTGAAAAGGCCTGGCTGATTTGTGGAGTCGCCATCTCTTGCTTGTTATCTAGTTCATTTATGTTTAGGGCTTGAAAATTAGTTTCTACTATGAGTTTGGCCAATCCCTGTCCTTTTATCAGTTTTGTAGGTTTTATGTCTATATCATACTCCAAGATGGTATTAATCCATTTACCCCTTTTGCCCTCAATTCCATCCTGGGTTAGGATGTCTTTGACAACTACATTAGGCACATAAGCTATGACATGAGAGTATAATATGTAGACTTTGAAGTCTTTAATGGCTTTTCCAAGTGAAAAATCTTGCTTTTCCATGATTTTGTATTTTAATGATGCATTTCTAATTGCTTTACTAAAAAATTTATAAGTTTTTCACATCCCTAATCATCCTTTTGTAATAAAACAGCTGCTATAGTGTGTTCTGATGCAAAAGAAAAAATGATGAAGTCCCTATCAAATTGTGGGCTGGTGAGGGCCGATGTTCTAGTTAAGGCCATTTTTTTATTTCTTCAAATGATTGCTTGGCATCTACTGTCCATTTGATAATTGAATCCTTTTTTAGCATGTTATTTAGTAATCTAATGAGTTCTGCTAAGTTAGATATGAATCTTCTCAAAAAAGTTCTTTCCTAGGAAAGCTTGAAGTTCTTTGATACTTCTTGGATGAGGTATTTGTAGAATAGCTTCGATTCTGGAAGGGTCAATTCGAATGCCATCCTTGGATATGATACGACCTAAAAGTTTACCCTCCTCCAGATTGAACAAGGACTTCTTTGGATTCAAAGAAATACTATATTTTCTGCATTTTAAAAAGACTTGCCTAAGATGGTCCAAGTGCTGCTGATCTAATTTAGAAAATCAGTTAGATCATCCAGATATATAACAAGAAAAAACATGAATTGCTTTGCCAAATACAATGTCCATTGCCCTTTGGAAGGTTGATCTATTGTTTTTTAGTCCAAATGGCATTTTGATATACATAAATGTGCCCCATGGTGTTGTAAAAGTAGTTTTCTCTTGGTCATCAGGATGAACCAAGATCTGGTTATATCCTGAAAACCCATTTAAAAGTGAAATTCTCGAAGAACCCACTATCCTTTGCAAAATATGATCCATTTTGGGTAAATGATAGTTATCTTTAAGAGAGACCTTATTTACATTTCTCAGATCAACACATAACCTTATTTCCCTAGTTTTCTTCCTAGTAGGTACCAAGTTAGACACCCACTCTGAAATTCTAATAGGGGCAATAATCCCTACTTCATACATGTGTTTAATTTCTTTTTCAATCAATGGAAATAATATAGGGTTTATTCTTATGAGTTTTTGTTTAATGGGCTTTTGATTTTCTTTTAGAGATATAGTGTGTTGAATAATGGAGGTCTCATATGACTTTAAATCTTTATAACTCCGGGCAAAGACATCTTGGAATTCTCTCATGAGTTCAACATACTTTAACTTTTGGTCAAGAGGTAAAGATTTTGACAGTTTTATCATTTTTGGATTATCCTGAGTTCCTAAGTTGTACTATTCAACATCTGCTTTTAATGGTTCCATTTTAGGTTTCTTGGTAATGTCATTGGAATCGAACAGATCTTCTAGAGGACTTAATCCTTTGGGTAGGTGATTGTCCTTTAGGTTGATAACCTCTGTTTCCTCATCAATTATTTCATCTAGGTCCATTTGTTTCAGGTCTTGAACTTCTTTTTGTGTGAATTTTGTGGGAAGAAGCATATTAATTGAACTTTCCTCTAAAATGTTTGTTTCTACCTCATTTGTCTGATTAGAATTAATAACCATATCTACATCTATGTAACTGTTAGAAAACTCTTCATCTAAAGTTAAAAATTTATTGATCTTCTCATCACTATTAAAAACCTGTCAGTTCTTTAGATTATCAGGTATGGCTGGTCTATGCCTAATATCAGTAGTAAACTGATGATTAGGTTTGAAAGGTAATTTGTAGGTGTTGGAAAACATGGCTAGGCTATGGGCTTGCAAGTTGTATTTTCTAGGGATTATAGTAAGCTGAGTTTCCAAAAAAGTGTTGAGAATTTCTATGATTTTTCCTCTATAATACCCTAATCTAGGATCCCTAGTTAAATATTTTTCTTTGATCTATTTAATGATTAATTCCGAATCTCCTATGATAGACACCCTGATTTCTCCTAATCTTTTGACAAGTTTAAGACCCAGCAAGAGAGCCTCATACTCTGCCATATTATTGGCGTGCTTAAAATTTAGTCTATAGGCATGGCCTTCAGCATGATCGTTTTCTAAATTGTACACCCAAACTCCTGCTGCTGCCCCTAGTTTATTCACTGAGCCATCAAATTCTAAATGCCAAAGAATTTCATGCTCATAATTGGTGTCAGGGGTGGTAGGAATTTGTCTAATAGTAGGATCTTGTTTGTCATTTTGATTTGGTTTTTCTTTGGTATCTGATATTCCTGAATTTGAACACTTGATTTTTCTTTTTTAATTTATTTTGGTTCTGCTGCTAAAACTTCTAAGGTATTGGAAGGATTGGTTTCTGTATTATAAAGAATGAATGAGTCCATATCAGAGTGTACTGAGTAGATAGGAAAATTTGGTAGTTTTTCTTGACTACTTACTACATATTTCATCAATGGTTCTTTGTATAGTTTCTTTGGTTGGCCGAAAACCGAGATAGTAGAATATGACATATCTGGACAGTAACATGCCATATTTTGGTGGTATATCTTCTACCACTATATCCATTAAGATTGTTTTTGCAGGGTATTGAACCAATGAGACACACAAGTCTTTTATCAATCCTAAAAATCTCACCTGACTAGAATCAAAAGAAAAAAGGTCTTTGTATGGTCTAGTGATATCTAGGTCTAGCTTTTCCGTTACAGACTTGGGCATGAGATTATGAGATGCCACAGAGTCAAACATGGAATTGTGAAGGATTTTATCATGTATGTTTAAGCTCACATAGAAAGGAGGAATTCCTCCTTCCAATGATTTTCCATTCACTTCTGGGCCAAATATTAATTTGGGCTAGTCAACAAAAACATTAACTGAGTCTTTAGTTCCAGTAATTTTCAGTGATCTATTGATTTGAGTTCGGTAGGCGTCATGTTTAGCAAATTCAAATAATGGAACAACAATTTTTAGCTTATCTACTTCAGTTTCCAGATTAAAGGGTTTTTCTACTTGGACTTTTGGATTTCAAACAACAATATTCTCTTTGTTTTCTATATTTTTTGTATCTTTCTCCTTTTCAGGAGTGGAATCATTGTTTGCTGGTTCTCCTAAACCAACTTCTGGAGGTTCTTCTACATTTCCATTGGAAGGAAGATAAGTTGAGGGTTGTTTATTATTTGGTTGATTATCAGAGACATTTCAATTATGGGGTTAGAAGGATTAGTGTTTGATTTAGAAAGAATATGTATAGGTGTGGTGATTATCTTACCTTTTATGGGCTGTTTTGGAACCTTTTGCTTGCTTTTTTTAGGCACATTAATTCTCCTACTTCTTAGGTTATATTTATGCACCTCAAAGATGGTTGCGTCATATCCTTCCTTGAAGTTGAATGATTCACCTGACTGAGTTTGAAACCGTTTAAGAATGTGGGCCTTTTGATCTTCTTGGGTCAAGAAAACTTCTATTTCATTACTGAGTCCCATCAAATTTATTTGAGTATCTTCTACTTGAGTTTCAGAGTGGTAAGCTTCTGCATAATTCTCCTGGAAATGGGGTCTAATGTTTTGGTCTAGACCAGCTTTCCTAGTGTTCTAGTTTTGATTTTTTCTGAAATTAGGATTTCTCCTTGTGTTGGTTGGCTGACCATCCCAAGGAGCTTTCCTTTCAATTGTTTCCGCTATGTCTCCTAGTCTATCCATCCCTTTAATTATGGCATCTAGCTTTTGTTCAAAGGGTGAGGCTTCTTCCTTTAATAGTATTCTCCTTTCACTTCTAGCCTTGGCTCTTTTAGACATCAGGTTGGCTTCACACTAATAGCTTTGCTTTGCATATCTTCCAAAGTACGAGGGGCTCTTTTTCTTAGCTGGAAAGCCATGTTAGAATCAAATCCATTTGGGAATTTGATTAAGGCTAAATCAGGTGGAGGTCTGAGGTTTTGAGGGATGGCTTTATAGACATTGTTGAATCTAATGTAATGATCCTGCACAGTTTCTTGTGTTCCTCTCTTTAGGTTCTCATACTCAGATAGAATCTGAAGAGGATCTTTCTTTTTCTCCCAACAGTTCAGGAATTGTCTATAGAAAGTTTCTAGGTTGTCTATACTATTTGCTGCTAAACCTATGAACTAGGTTCTGACTTCCCCAGTTAAACTCTGAACAAATATTCTCATTTGCACATCATCAGCATCTATTTCATAAATTTCAAATTAATCAGTGATCTTCCTGGTGTGTTGTTGGGTTGTATAGGTACCAGTACCATCAAACTAAGTGATCTTACTTTGGTAATCCTGGGGCATGGCACCTAAGTTTGCTGATAGTACCAGGGGAGTATACCTATTTTCCATTATTGTAGGTAATGTTGAAACAATGGTGGGGTTGGAATAATAGTGGGTGTCTGAGTTGTGGATGGAGGGCTAGATGGGGTGGTTTGATGTGGAGTGGTTTGAGATTGAGATGCATGAGGAAACAGTGATTAGCTTGCAGAAGCAGAAGTAATTACAGAGGGATTAGGTGTTCCTTCAGTGGTAAGATTAGATTGTAGTGAGTTCTGTAAATGTCTATCAATTGACCAATTGACAGCTTGAAGCTGTAATTCTTTGATGAACAATGGGTCTGTGATTAGGTCAATTAATTCAGAATCAGATGAAGTCCTAAAAGAAGAGGTCTCAAAGTATTCGTCAAAGGGTTGGTCTTCAAGGTAAATCCGCCTAACAGGACAAGATGATGATTTTAAGGTGGGCTAAGGACTAACAAAACTTCCTTGACTTTCTTGTCTCCTAAAAATTCTGGGGATCAGATTGGGGTTCTCAAACACTTGTGGTGGATTGGGATCAGGTTTAGCTCTAATGTAACGAGTCCTTTCTAAAGCCAGGTTTTTAGGTTTTTTTTTGGTTTTTCTTAACTGATATAAAAAAAAATTCTCTAATTTCTTTAAAAATACTTTAGATTTAGGCTTTTAAACTTGCTTAATGATTTGTTATGACTGAGGATTTGGTCTCCCCAGTATGGTCGCCACTATGCTATCGCTCAGATTTTCCTTGAAGTTGTTAGAAGAAAGAAAGGAGTCCAAAGTAACGACAAACCAACTTTTAAGTAGAGATCCTAGCTAATCTGTACTCAGAGAGGACTCTCTTTTTAAGATTTAGCTTTGTTTTATAGGATATTAGACTAGTTATAAAAGCTTGGGGGTTTTGATTGTGTTTGGTGGTGGAATTCTGGAGTAGATGGATAGAACAGAGTATCTGAGGCCATTGGGATATGGAGTCAACTTAAGATGGCTTAACTGGATCAGGTTTTTTCAACAAAAGAGGGCTTCACAGGGCAAGATAGTTAAACAAGAGACAAATGGTAACTTTAAAGGGTGAAATGGATTTAAAAGGGAAGAAGGGAAATTAAGAATCTTTCAACAAGTTTTAAGAGGAGGGAAAATGGGTGATCACTAATAAAAAGCAATTAAGAATTTTTTATTAAATGACCACAATGATAAAATAAGAAGCAAGGAGAAGTTAAGAATTCCTTGCCTATGTTAGCTTAAAAGAAAACATTAAGAATATAAATTCTTCTAAAGACATAATGCAGTGAAGCACTTTCTGAAATATACTTTTTCATTTATTATTCAGATATAAAACACATGTGAAATATTAAACCAGAAAACAATAACACATAAGATATAGAATACTGATTTGTCCAACGTTTGACACATGAATCCTATAAAATTTCCTTTGCTTTATTTCTTTATCCATCCAGCCATACAAGAGTTGTTTAACAACACTTTATTCAAAAATAATAAGCCTACAGAAATGTCTAAGAATCCACACTAAGTACTTTGAATGAGGAAGTACTTAAATAAAAATTTACAATGAAATATTTCATAACTGAGAGAGATATAATCTAGGAAGACTAACTATATTTTACATAAAAGTAGAGAGATGGTATCGAAGATAGAAGCTAAAGTGAACTGATGGCTTGCTGTCCTTGTTTTTGTGAATGCGCTGGAGACAGGCCCTATGATTGAGCATCTTGCTATCTTGCTCGTAATTTTGTGTTGGTTGTTTTTTTTCATCTTCTTACTGATACTCTTTGACCTGTTCTGATACTCTTTACATGCTTTATCCTTGTTCACCTTCTTTTACCAAAATTGACTATGGTAAATACTGAAAATTTACCTTTTTACCAAGGTAAATCATAAAATTTATGTCATATCTGTCCATTAATCATCCCTTGGTATCATGGTTCTTTGAAGCTTTTTAAATATTCCATCAGCCTCAGTGTATTTAACAAAATTGGGTTGTACTGGAAACAAATGTTTTAATTCATGCTCAACATAAAACATGGTCTCTAGATTGTCATATAGAACTTTGCCTATAGAGAGTGCCTTGGGTGCAAATGCACTAGCTGATGAACTGGCTTGGTTATTTGCATACTGACCCAATTTTTCAATATAATCCTCAAGCCTCATCAATTTATCATTAATAATTAAAGGACTGGGAAGTCCTTTGCTCTGTAAAATGCCAAATTTTTCCATAAATTCATCAATGTCCTCCTGCATGTTCTGACATTTTCTTTCTAAGTTTTGCATTAGAGACTTTTTGGTCAATACCTTCTTGATTTCTAGGATATTCTCAGTTCTATCCTCAATATTTAGCTCTTCTATTTAGTACTTATTTATGTTGTTCAAAAAGTTTATTAGCCTGATAGCTTCCTCAGGCTTCCCTCCTAGCTCTTCCTTAGTTTTCTGAATCTCTTGAAGAGCCACCTTCATAAGGTTAATCTGTTCAAAAATGATTTGTATGCATGACCAAACACCATTTATTAATTGAGTGATGTTGATCCATAGAATTTTCCTAATATCTGTTAAAGGCTTTTCGAAAGTGAGATCATTTTCCAATGTTTTTACTTGCTTAGCCAAGCCTTTATTCTTCCTCACTTCCTCAGCAAAATTAATCTTTGAAACGTCATACTTCTGCTCTAAAGTGAAATTTTTTTCCTTTACCTTCTTGAGTTTAGAAACATGGAGTTTCATTTCCTCCATGGACTTGATTAATTCTTCTGTACTTAGACTTAATGTTCCTACCTATGCAGTACTTGTGCTTATATCTGTAATTGTCTCTGTTGTGGTCAAATGGACATTTGGTGCCAGAGTTATTGCAAGTGGAGAGGGGATTGCGGTGGAGACCACTCGTATTATATTTTGAGGATGAGAGGTCGACTCACTTTGTATGCTCTTTAGTGATTTTTCTAATTCCTGCACTGTCTCCTTCAAATGTTCATTTAGCTTGAGGACTAAGTCCATAAGCTCTTCTTCAAACTTATTTTGAATAACTTCAGCAGTTTTTGGATGTCTTAATGGAGACAATTTTAACTGCTTTCTCAAGGTAGCTATGTCTTCATCTTTTTTCTTTATTAAGGCCTCTACAGCTTTTACATCTTTTGGGTTATGACCCAATCCAAAAGCTAACTCCTCCAGTGATTTAATTATGTTTTCCTTAGCCTATGAGGAAGCTCTTTCTAACTATAATTGAGTAGTGGTATTATTCAATGAATTTTCCAGTCTGTGTGCCATCATGGCCTTACTTGTCAAGGTGGAATACACCATCTCCCCTATCTGCTTTTCATGTCCCCATGTTTAATTTCATTAGTGAGGATGATTCTAGACCTTCTCTAGTAGTTCATTCTCATTATCATCTTCCCTTAATTCTTCACCAGGAATCATCATTCCAAGAACCATTAAGGCCATATTTAGAAAGGTAAGGCCACTTTCCTGAAAGTCATAAATCTTGATTCCGATGTTCAGTTTGTTTGCTACTATCTCAACAAGATTTAGGGCCTTCTCATCCACTCAAATTGGAGGGAAAACATTATTTTATAGAAAACCCCATAGTTTTTGTGTCATCCATTGTGACCAAATTGTAGTTCAATTTGATGAACCATCAACACCATTGGAAAGCTCTCATCAAGTATTATAATGGATCTTTCTCAGTTGTTGATGATTTGACACTTCACCAGGAAGTCATTTTTCCAAGAAGGGTCACTTTGTTGCCTTTAAAAATCAAATTTCTTCCTATACAATGCTTGTACCTTAGGGACCACCTTCCCTTAATGCTTTTTGTCTCACATGTCGATTTTCATCATGAGTATCCATCATTTACTCATCCTTTCATGGTCCCCACCAGCCTATTTTGTGTGGCAGCATCATGTAGTCACCCTTGTTCAAAGCATCTGTGATGAGTCACCCTTGCATCCATGGAGTCTGTTTTGCATCCCATTCTATCATGTCATAGTATTCCATCCATAGTTTCATACCTTTCATCCTATGTTGCTCATTTTATCCTATAGTCATATTGTCCCCATCCCCTCTAGAGTTGATTCAGTCACTGCCAGGTCAACCATGCACTTTATGATCTGACAAGGGAAGTCATATCTTTGTCCCTCAGTCCCACTTTTCCCATTATCCTTGTTGTTAGTCGATTAGTCACATTACTATTTTCCCTTGTTCCTTAGTTGAGGATCCTCATTCCCTCACCTATAGTAGGCCTTATTCTTTCGACATCAGCTCACTTATTCTGAAAGAACAACCTAGAGGGCAGTGTATCTTGGTTCTATCTTCAATTCTTATTCGACACCTCGGTGTTCCTTCGGGTCTCAACAATCTAGGAGATGTTCCACCAGAACATTACCCTGCAGGCTAGATACCTTTATTATTCCCCCCTCCAGGAGCATATATTGTCCCTATCATGGTTACGTTAGTCCTTGCTAACATGACTTTGGGGATCCATATATTGTACATCGATCCCCCTGTAAGCATTCAACCTAGTCAGCTAAGACCTTGCCTTGACCCCAGTTCAACGAGTCCCTACAGCCCCTGTCGCTGCTTCAGTTCCATCACAACCTCAACAGGAATTGAATCCTATTGTGAAAGCATCTAGACAAGGGGGGAAAAGCTAAGAGGAAAGGACATAAGGACAAGGATCCACAAACTACTTTATTCCCTAAGGCCCCAAAGTCATCACCGTCATGCGCTTTGTGTAAAGTTGTTGGGCATGCCACCAATAATTGTCTTGAACTTCCTCAACTCAAACCTTTGGTTCATGAAATTTTCCTTGAGTAAAATATCCCTGAAGTCCATGTTAAATTGCTAGGTCCACCCAAGAAACTCAAAATATTGCGCACAAATCACCCTTGTGTCGTGTGTGATCATCATGGTCACTATTCCTATTGTTTTCATCATCTCGATGAATTCCATGATTTCCTTGAGGCGCTTCGTGAATACGAGGCCACTCGTAGTGGATGATCTACTCCTCTACCCATGGATTCTTGTACCACTAGTTAACCAGAACAGGGGGACTCTAGCCCCACCATCATGATCTCTCCCCCAGATGTTGAGATGACGGACACCACATGCCATATCCTTTACTTGTCGTCATCCTTGAGTTCCTTGTAGGAAAACCTTTTTGAAGTTTTGTGCGCACTTCTATTGAACCTCTTTCAATAGAATCCCATGTCTCAACATCCTTAGATCCTCCATCTAGAAACTCCTCTTCTACCATCCCAGATGATGTCTATGTGAACCTTCTTTCTTAGGTTGATGCACTAGGTAACATCGCCACATCATGTAGTCATTCTTCCTCCCATCCTCCCATCTTCTAGTCCGATAAGGACATCATGGAAGCTATGTATACCCCTAATTACCCTTGCACTTAGGCAAGGGGACATATTTTTTGGAGGATTCCGAAGGCCATCTCCTTCCTAATTCTCTTAGTGCACTCTACCTCCACAAACGTCACTCATAGAACATACCTTTGATTTTTCTTATCTTTATTTCTACCATGAAGTTAGGTAGATTGCATCATCTCATCTGTTTTCTTTTACACCTTTTATATGGATCCATCATCCACATCGTACATCAGTCATGCCAACAGTGTGAGTCACTTCTCCCAGAATCTAGCCTCAGCAACTTGGGCCATTTTTACCCCCTTGCATACGTTAGTCCTTCTAAATGCCATGTGTATTATATTTTCCACCAATAACCAGGCCAAATATGATGTAGTAATAGATTTGTTAGTCGATGCCCTTGCCCATTGTATCATTCATCTTCATGTTCGTTTAGATTCCTTGCTATTTGTCATGCAATTTAATGGTGTGTATCATGTGGATAACCAAGTCCTATTTAGAAAATATCTGCGAGTTAAGTTGCTGGTAAATGAATTCGAAACAATTACTTTCAGTCATGTTCTGAGAGCCCAAAATAACTATGTAGATGCCATTACAAATAACATTCTAGATTGACATTTATCACATGCATACCACAAAAGACAACCATAAACAAAACGCACGGTGAATCATCATCATCATATAAAATGAATAATTGTATTATTTATCACATAACACATATAAATGTCTAGATACTATAACTCTAAATACATCCAGTACACACATAACATGCTGAGGGGCACGTAGGCCCCTACATCTCCTTATCATCCTTTGGAGGATCGCATGCCAATTTCGGGTGAGATTCTTGAATCCCTTTTGTGAAGCACTCGAAACACAATGGTGCTCCACAATCTCCTCCTCCTATGGGGCATAATTCCCACCTTTGGATACCAGATTAGTCCCTTTCATCACATATGTTTGTGGGTAGTATTCCATGGTTGGGGGCATGATGGTTTTCCCCTTGCCATCTTCTCAATTGATTAACATAAGTCTCGACCTAGATCCCACTAGATCTAGGTATGGTCGATTGTACTCCCATTCCTTTGATAGTTTGTCCCACTGACCTCTCCGGCAAGCCATATGCATATCACATATCATAGGAACCATTGGAAATCTATCATTGAGTGTTATAATGGGTCTTTCTCAGTTTTTGATGATTTGACACTTCACTAGGAAGTCATTTTTCCAAGAAGGGTAAATTTGTCGCCTTTCAAAATAAAATTTCTTCATATACGATGCTTGTACCTTAAACACCGCCTTCCCTTAATGATTTTTGTCTCGCGTGTAAATTTTCGTCATGAGTAGCCATAATTTGCTCATTCTTTCATGGTCCCCACTGGGCCTATTCTGTGGCAGCATCGTCGAGTCACTCTTGTTCATAGCATCCATGATGAGTCATTGTTGTATCCATGGAGTCTAGTTCACATCCCATTCTATCAAGTCATTGTCCCCATCCCCTCTTGAGCTGAGTCAATCGCTTCCTGGTCAACCATGCACTTTATGATTTGAGAAGAGAAGTTGTTTATTTATCCCTCAGTCCCACTTTCCCCATTATCCATGGTGTTAGTCCATCAGTCACATTACTATTTCCCCTCTAGCCTTAGTTGAGGATCCTCATTACCTCACCTATAGAGGGCCCTATTATGTCGATATCAGTTCATTTATTCCAGAAGAATGACCTAGACGGTGGTGTATCTTGGTTCTAGCTTCCATTCTTGTTTGACGCCTCAAATCATGGAGAGGGTCTCATTATTTCGCATTGACTTGGTTGATTCATGTTCCTGATTCATACACTTGATGGTATAGTGATGCAGCAGATTGTACCATTGACTCCTCGGTGTGTGTGAGATGTTTCAGACCTCATGAGGGGGAGGCCATTCAGGTAGTCCCCTACATGCCCGGATGCATTCCTATTATTCCACAACCTGCGATGTAGTTCCGCAGCATCGATGGGTTTGGTTCCTATTGATTGAGTGTTCATAGCATGCACATCTCCTTCATATGATCCATTCAGTTTTGCAGATCCCTTCCCTGTTCAATAGGGATTCTTTGGTTATCCTACCCTCCCTCCCACCCATTTTTTAGTGAAGGGCCATTATATCACATGTACTCATATATTATTGTATTCAGTCCCGGCTCATATTTTTCTAGGTGCATTATGCATATGGGACACATTGTATTATTTTTTGGATCTGTTCTGCCAACATGTCATCTACCATTCAACATGTACTTCATTGCTCAGTTTATGTTTCTGGGTGCACCATTATTTTTGTACTAACGTATCTTGGTGGGTATGGGTATGCCTCCCCTACCTCATTAAGGTCCATACCGCAACATAAAAGGATACTTGCATTAGTCTTGCCCCCTTTCTCCCTATCCTCTTTCACTTCAGCGTTATTGGTCTCTCTCTCTCTCTCTCTTCGACTCCCCCGTGTTGTCTAGTGATTGTGTCTTTACAACGTGCTTCAGTCATACATTTTTCTCCTAACACTCATATGTTGGAGGGAATTTTGTTATCACCAAAAAATTGATCATCTAGCCTAATTTACTAGGTGGAGCGAAGTACAGCATGTAAAGCCAATTTTACCATGGTAAAATTGCTTTCACTGTGAGAAATTACTTAATAAACCACCTTTGTTAAGTAGTTTATAATTAAATGCATGAAGAATAATTAAATAAATCACTATTTATTTGATTTTATTCTGAGAATAATTAATTAAACCATTTTTCGATTATTATTCATTGTCATACTTGACCCAATCATGAAAAATAAATAGATAAATCATTAATTATCTTATTTTTCTCTAAGAATAATTAATTAATCACTAATTAAATAAATTCTTATCTATTTATTATTCCTTAACTAATTTTTTGAGATGATAAATAAATCATTTATTTTATTTATTATTTCTAAATAAAAGTTTAAATACTTTTTCCCTCCTAAACAAATATAATAAAATATTCCAAGTGGTTATTCTAAGAATGGGGTTAATAATATTTTATTATTGCTCGTTATTCAAGGATAACTCAATATTTCGTTATAAACAAGGGTTTTCCATTCACTATTCACTTTTTATTATTTTCATTCTTTCACTCACTATTGTAACTCTGATTATTTTCATTGTTGCACACCATATTTTTGTTTGGTTTACACATTATAGAGGAGAGAGACTCCACACAAGCTGAAGCTGTTTGAGGATAACCAAGAACCCATCCCATAGAGGGGGACTTGTAACATTTACTTGTTCCCTTCACAGGTGTTATAATAAAACTATTATTTGTATATCTCATTTCCATTGGATGATTGGAATTATTACTCTTTCTTTTTTCTATTTAACTATGATTGTGGCATAGATCCCGACTTTGGCAGGTTTTGTTTCTACCAGTTGCTGCAGATCTAGAATGTTTAACGAACATTTATATTGTTGAGATTCTTTGTCATCCGCAATATTAAGTGGGTTCTTTTCGTACATCATTAAGAAGAAAACACTACAATAGGGTTTAAGGGTTTTACCTGATACCCACCTACTATAGCCTGTGGCCCACCTATTTCCCAAATAAAATAACTATTTTGCAGAAGTATAAATACATCTCCATGGGAAGGCCCAAGGGAGAAGAAAAGAATAGATATTGATGTTATAGTTGATTGCATCCTTCAAGTCTAAAGATATCCTTGTGCCTTCTACACTCCCAGTCATAGGAAACCCATGTTTCCTTCTTGAGATGTTCATCATCCCTTTATGACATCCTTGTGTATACTTATGGAGGAGGATTGTTGAGGCCTGGACAGGATGGATCTAGAGGAAAGTTTCTCTTGGAGCCAGCAAATGACTCAAGTTGTAGTCCTTCCACATTTTCTTTAGCTTACATTAATAAACAGGTGACGTCTTGTTCCTGATGATTATGGCATTTATGCATTAATTTATGTCATGTTTTTTTATTATAAAATATCATGCTAATGCTTATTTTCTTACATTCTTATATGATCTAACCTTGATATCATGAACATGCTTTTTCTTATTTTTGCTGTATATGCTTTGCCTTGAGTGAATTCTAGGTATTAAAGCGCAAGGAAGAAGTAATGGATTTGAACCCTATGGGAATGACCTCGAATGTAGGACCTACGGGTAAGACCTTCTGTACCAAGTTTAATTGTTTAAGTATCAAGACTACTTGTTTGTGTCTCTTTATGTTGTATTCCCTCCACTCTTTTGGGGTTCCCAACCCAAGACCCTAGGGTGATTCTACCCATAACATAATTGGTGACTCTGATGGGGAAAGAATTATTGTTTTTCCTAGATTAGATTGTTTCTTCTTGATCAGGGCCTACTTGATTTATTTCTTTCTTTTGCAGTGTCTGTGAACTATTTTCTTCCTAAGCATTCAGGCCTGGATTTTTTGTTTTGCTTTGTTGAGCTTTACATATGCTCTTTCGAGAGGATACAATAGCGTATACATGCTAGTTTCTTCAAAGAAACTAGTGTATACGTGAGTTTCCTTTATTTCAGTAGAATATACATGCTTTTTTGTCTTTGCTCAGTCGCGTATACCTGCTTTTGCATAAAATTTTCAAAATCTTTGACCCAGTTAAGATTGTTTCCTGGGGTTTTTTGGTCATTCACTATCAGTAAATCTCTTATTTCATGCAAGCTTTCAGTTTCGAATCTTCTTCTTGTTGAAAAACCTAGTCAACCTAGGGTTTACTTTTTGAGTAAAGTTTCTGTTTGGGCTTTGGGTTCAAGCCTTCTTGTAGAAGTTCTTGGTTGTTATGACTTTATGGAATAAGAAATTGGTTGTAGTTTTGTTTATAACCCACCTTTCAGATTTCTTTCCTTTACTTTCCTTTTTTTTGGTTGACCGATTTTGCTTTTCATGGCTTTTGAGTGCCTCTTTGGCAACGTTGTAAATATTTGTTGATTTTATTTTGGTTTTTTGAAGTCCTTTATACTACTATTCAGATCAATCTATGCAAGTTTGTATTCCTTTATTATTTCAAGTTTTATTATATTAATTATGTGCATAACTTGCGAATTTTGGGACTCTTTATGCTTGTTTTTGGTCTTGGAATTTTAGTAGCCCTTGTGTTCTCAAAAAATTCTTTGATTTCTTTAAAAAATAAAAATACAAAAACATCATTCTTTCCTTTCTTTTTCTTTTAACTTTTTTTTTGGTTTCTTCATTAGTTTTTAGCAATTGTGAACCTTTTTCAATTGGTTTTGCTTGGTTTCGAGGGAAGTTTGACATTGAATTTGTGCCCTCCTTGTAGTCAAGTTGGTTTATTGATCTTGTGAAGGAACAAATTTTCTTATTATATGAGCATCCATAGACTCTTGCACCATCATTATAGTTTGCATTAAGCCATTTTAGTCTTTTTTTTTCAAATTTGAGTGCGTGGAGCGTGTTTTTTGAAAAAGAAAAAAAATTGATTTTATAAGTTTATTCATAGAACCTCATAGAAGTATCTTTTCATAGAAGAAAAATAGCTGCTTTTTCATATAGCTAAGTTTCTATTGATTTATTTTGCATCAAAACACCACAAGTTGCACTCTTATTTTACCTGTGACCTAAAAAACAACCTTTTAAAATCAAACACTTAATTAAAATTAAATAGAACATTTTTTGATTTGTCATTAATTACATCAACAAGTCTAGCTCTTTAGGGCCTTGGAATAGGTGAGTGGAGAGTTAACTCTCGACGGCCACTCAAATTGTTAAACATAGATGTTGAATAATGAGTGAAATCCAGTGTCGTTAGAAAGACTGAGAAAGCTTATCTCTACTGGCAGTCAAGCATGAGGGAGAGTGAACACAAGGAAAGAGACATACCCCCTCCCCTACTTAGATCCCACTCGAGACTGTTCCACCCAAAATTTTGATATGAATTAGTATCCATAGTTGTTCTTCCTAGGGACCACACAGGTCACTCCAAAGGGGAATCCCGCGACACCTGAGGTAGACGTTGCATCACGTTCATTAGTACTTCTAAAGGGTAACCTTGCGCAGCTCAGGTACTTTGACCAACAAAGGATTTTGTCTGGGGGTTAGTGTAACTATTTCTATTACCTTTGTTGGTAGGCTTGGGCTGTAATTATCCCAAACTATTTTTAGAAGGTCCTTTCACTTTCTTGTACTTTGGTGTACAATGCTCATCACCTGAAGTGGATATACTTGTAATTTGCTTGATTGGTTGCATCTTTAGGGACTTTATAGTGGAGTTCTCTTTTATCTTTGTATTTATTTGGCTTTAGGTGGATTTGTCTTCTCACTTTTGGAGCTTAGATTCTGAGTGACAGACCACCACTCCATTAGTCGTGAAAGGTGTTTTATCTTTCTTTTGAAAGTTGTGGAGTTTCCTCCTTAAGGGAAAAGGATTTATTGTGCATCTCTCTTCCTTGGAAATTCATTTGTATAATCTCGTAAGGGAAGGATCTGTGTATAAGTTGGGTATGGAAAATATTCCTATGGAGGCAAACCAAGGGACCCATCCAAAAGGGGATCCTTGTGCATTTATTTTATTTAGAAATGTTAGTACCCCCTTGATGGCCACTTTGAATATTCCTGGATTGCATGTTGGACTACTAGTTTGGCTGTGGTCCACTCCGAATATTCCAAATGTTCTTGAAGCTTCTCATATGAATGCTTTATTTTAGTGGCATCAAATGGGTGTTAATTGTTCATCTTCTTCAAAAAAGAAATCTAGGATTGCTCTTTCTCATCCCTCTTGTAATAGGAGATCTAAAAAGACAAGAAAGAGGAATAAGAATGAGAAGAATAGTTCTATCCATGAAACATCACCAACCTGTGCAGGTCATGTTGGAGATGAGTTTTCAGTTGCTGCAAGTCACGCTAGGGGCATAAGTTTAGCCAGTACAAGTCATACTAGCAAAGGGTCACTTACCTCTGTGAGTCATATTTTTTTTGACCCACCTACCTTTATGAGTAGGGCTAGGGGCACAAGTCCTATCTCTCTTGGGAAAGAGTCACTAACTTCTGTGAGTCATGTTGGAGACTCTCCACCAACCACTACTAGTCATTTTGGCGGATTGCATGTTGATAAAAAACCTATGCATAGAAGATTTAAACATAAGTTCCCTTGTAAGATATGTAAGGGAGACCATCTTACTCATTTGTGCCCTAGTATTCCAGTGGTACAAAGGATATGGTTCGAGTCTGAAGGTTCTTCTACGCCTAAATATGTTATGGTTTCTCAATAGTCTCATCAACCATTGGTTGACGAAGTGGTCAAGCCAGTGCAATCTATGGTTGATTCCACTCCTCTTTTGGGGGGTGAAGTGCATAACAACATAGTCTTCTTGATTTCTAGTACAAATTCTTATGTTCTAGGGGGCATTCCAGTCTCTTTGAATGTACCCCCTTCAATTTTTAGGAGTGTACTTTGATTTGGATAATCTTGTCGAGCCTCGTCTTACTTCTTCCGCACCTTTCCAAATAAGGGTTAGAGTTAATTCCACAAACATCTATCGACGTATGGTGGATGAAGGATCCTATTGAAGCATTATATCCTCCTTGACTTAGAATGCTTTGGGTTCTCTAAATTTGTTGGTAGCTGATAATTAGTTGTTAGCCCATGATAGAAGACCTAGTAAATCTATGGGTTCTATGGGCTCTCTTCCTCAATTTCCTATTACTTTAGGTGGGAAGACTGTTTTAATTGATATGATGGTGTTGATCACCCTTTAGACTTTAATATGCTATTTGGGCATGATTTTGTATATGCTATGAATGTTGTGGTGTCTTCACTCTTTCTAGTGATGTATTTTCCTCATAATGGAAATGTTGTCAATATTGATTAGCTTTCATCTGATAATCACCCCCCTAATTTGAATTTCATACAGAATACCCCTTGGTATGTTCCAAGTGTTTAGGTATGCTATACCCGACCATGGGTGAACTATGTGGCATTGTATCCTCAATGTTTGATTTCTTCTAAGAAGGATCTGTTGAACTATTATTTTCCTTCTCAGGACTTGGTCTCGGCAGTTGACTGAGTGGTTTCTTCTATGGGGACATGGGACCCCTTAATTCCCTCTTTCAATCCTTCTAGTTCTCATGATTTCTTGGAAGTTGAGTTTCCTTCATAGGAGGAAATTTTTGAAGCCATTAGTTTTAACTACCAAAGGAGTCCTTTGCCTAAGCCCTGCAAGGGGATTGTCCTGGAGAACTATTATGTGCGAGACGTAAGGTTGCGTGGTTCCATGTACCATATTCTACATTTAAGGTATGCATTTTCAAGTTTTGTATTCTATAATTTTTTTTTTTACCTAAATTTTATATATGTGGGATGTATTAACTTCTTTTCTAGTGTTCCTAATTATGTCTACAGAACTTGGAAGACCTCTCCTTTGGTAATTTTTATGGTTGATCCACTTTAACAAGTATTGGTTCTCCAAACTGGCATATAGGTTAGGTTTTTCACTTGCCTTGTGCATTTATCAGTTTCCTTTTCCATTTTGGCCTTAGGATAGACCCCACTAAGATATGATGCAAAGCCTTCTCATTGATTAGAAGTATCATAACCTATGTGGTAGAGCCTATCTTATGATGGGCGCCCTAGATAGTAGCTTGTTGTCGCTTGGCAGGTATGCTAAACTTTTGTTCTTAGGCTTGAGAGTCCTCTTTAGTCCCTCCATGAATTTGTGATGAAGCCTCATTCTCCTTCCTCTCCATTATCTTTTTGTTTTTATACCCTAGAGGCTCCGACATGTTGAGTTGTGCTACTGCATTTCATGTTAACTATTTTTCTCTTTTTGGCCTTAATCCAGCTTCACTTGGACTCGAGTAAAAGCCACTTTTTGACCATGTCTTTCTGCAAAATCAACCTTCCAATCACTTAGCCTCTACAACTTTAAACCTTATGCCCATGGAAATATCATTCCTTTGAGTGTCATTGACCAATATTGTCACCTTGCATTGAGCATAGTAATGTTTCCCTCCCAAGAGCAAGTGCATCTCTATGTGGACACTCATTATTTACATTGTATTATAGCCATTCTTTTATTATTTTTTATTTTTTATAAATATGAAAAAGACCAAAAAGAACATATTCCAAAAAGAGCAAGAATGGAACATTACTTCCATGATTGATCGCAGCCAGAGTCAGTTGTGATTCCCTTGAATAAATCACTCAAAATTAAGTCTTTCCTCCATTGGGATGGGATTTAGTTTGAATTAGGAGAGCCTTAACCTTGTTATTGAATCAGTACTCCTTCAGTTCGTTATATATTCCAATCATATGGAGAGTTCTTTTGTGCCTCTTGCATGAAAAACTTATACAAAGTTATGATATGCTACCATATTGTCACATTTGAGTCATGCTTTTATTCAAGGGAGGTAAACCTAAGTCGACCTTTCTTTGGTGTCCCTGGTTGTCAAATTCATGTTCACTATCACATCAACTATTTGGTCCTTTGCTCGTGCTGGTTTGAGAAGGGATCCATTGACTTCTTGTTGACGGGTCTTTCTCCTATGAACTATGACAAATTTCTCTAAGAGTAGACCTAGAGAGACACCCTCGCCCTATTTCTATCATTGATATGTGACCTTGTCCTCAACATTGATCAGTATCATGGGTCTTTGACTGAGTGGTTTCCCTCTTTTTTGACGTCATCTTTCATTATCACACATTGGGATTTGTGAAATACCTTGGGTTTCCATTTTGTTGGCTTGTGTTATATTCTTTCCATGACTAGCCCATGTAGTTAACCAGGGGGTTAG
>APFE031591812.1:1920-21369 GCA_000404065.3 Pinus taeda
TATAAATAAGAAAGATTTGGTAAAAGAATTTGATAATACTGATTCACCCCCCCCTCTCAGTATTATTGTCAACAAGAACATGTACAAGTTCAAGAGTAGGTAGCATCCAACGGTCACAACACTCCAAGAAGAGAACAAGAGACTCCACAAAGTAGAAATAAGGATGAAAGTAGTAAAACTCTAAGGAGGTCATCACATCAAATTAAACAACCTATAAGGTATAAATATCATGCATTGATGCCTCATGTAATGAATGTTATAGAAACCTCAATTTATGAAGAAGCTAAAGAATATAAAGAATTAAGGGATGCAATGAATGAAGAATACAACTCTATAACGAAGAATGACACATGGGAATTGATAGAATTTCCAAAAGATAAAGTCCCTGTAGGATGCAAATGGTTGTTCAAACCAAAGTTTAATGTTGATGGTACTATTGATAAGTATAAAGCTAGATTGGTTGTGAAAGGCTATTCAAAAAAAGAAGGCACTGATTATGAAGATACTTTTGCACCTGTAGCTAAACTGAATACAATTAGAATCATGATTGCATTAGCTACAAAACAAAATTGGAAAATGCATTAGTTAGATGTCAAATATTATTTCTTGAATGGTGAATTAAAAAAAGAAGTTTATTTGGTTCAGCTTGAAGGTTTTGTAAAGAAGGGATAGAAGCATCTTATTTATAGTTTAAAGAAATATTTGTATGGTATGAAACAAGCACCAAGATATTGGTAGGTGAAAATTGTTTCATTCTTTTATGAAAAAGGTTTTGTGAGAAGAAAAAGTGGTCCTAACTTGTACATCAAGAGAGATGAAGATGGGAATATTTCCTTGATATCTTTATATGTTGATGATCTTATCATAATAGGTAGTGCATTCAGGTTGATTTAAGAAATTAAAATGCATTTGTCACAGGTATTTGAAATGAAGGATCTCATTGAATTGCATTATTGTTTGGGTCTTGAAATTTGGAGGGAATCTAGTAAGACAATCATCACAAAAAGAAAATATTCAAAGACAATCCTTGAAATATTCCATATGTTTGAATGAAAGCCAATGTCTACTCCTTTGGAATATAATTCCAGGTTGTATAGTAATGATGGATCTAAATAAGTGAATAGAACTTTTATCGACAATTCATGGGAGGTTTGAACTACCTCACCACTACCAGGCCAGATATAGCGTATTCTGTCAGCATCCTTAGTCAGTTTATGTCTAAGCCTTGTGAAATCCATTGCAACATCAACAAAGAAAGTCCTTCGATATCTAAGGGGAACACTTTATTTTTGTATTTTGTACACATGAATTTGATGTTGAGTTGGCATATTTTTCTGATTCAGATTAGGCTAAAAATCCCGATGATAGAAGATCGACCTCTGGATATGCATTCACTTTAGGATCAGGTATCATATCATGGAGTAGGAAAAAACAACCAACTATTTCTGTGTCATCCACAGAAGCTGAATATAAAGCCTTGATAAATGCAACTTGTGAAGCTATTTGGTTAAGGAGGATTCTTGAAGATGTTGGAGAAAAACAAAGAGGAACAACACACATCAAATGTGACAACTAGAGTTCCATGAAGCTGGAAAATAATCCAATTTATCATGCCAGAACAAAACATATTGAAGTCCAACATCATTTTGTAAGAGAAAAGATACAATCAAATGAGATTCATTTAGTATATTTTAATACAAGTGAGAATGTAGTTGACATCTTTACCAAGCCTCTTGGAAAGATGAACTTGGAAATATGTAGACAACAACAAGGAATTGTTGAAAATCCATTTATCCATTAAGGGGGGATGTTGGAATTATGTATAAATGATATTTCCAGATAGAGTTGATAAGTTGTGTTCTCGTAGTTAGTGTTTGAGTCTATCTGTCATGAGTTGTGCTTTCATAGTTTGTGTTGTGAGTTGTTGATCCAATTTTTTTTGATCTAGATTGTCTTAGAGGTTGTCTATGTGTGCCTATATAATGTATTGGTTGTCCAAGCAGTTTGATCAATGAGATTTGATTTCATTCTTTTGCATCTCTCTATTTTTATAATAAGTGGATCTTATAGATCGTCATCACACAAAAGTTTATGTTATGTTATGGTGGTGCAACAGAAGTACATATAAAGTGTAGAATTTGGGAGCAAGAAGAGAGCATATGGAAGGACGTTCTAGTTTATTGATGGATTTGATCCAGGTGGATATTGGTGGACACCCACCTATTCCACCTAGACCCTCAAGTCAGTTTCATTTGTTTCCTTGTTTATTTCGATATTTACTATTTTTAGCATTTTTTATGGTCCTGAACTTCCGAAGCAATTTTGACCCCCTAAATGACATTTTTTTGAGGTTCACTGCAGGAATTTATGAACCCGAGAAGTTGGCTTCCGAAATAACCCCAATGTGGCCAACAAAATCTTGGCTTTACATATCTTGGGGTTATGTTTTTGGTTGTTTATGGTTTTATCATGTTTTTCAATAATAAATAGGCCCTTGAGCCTCATTGTAACACAGTTTAGTTGGCATATAGCTGCCGCATCTCTTCTCAGAGATAAACTACCATTGCTCGAGCTATCTCATTTCCATTCTGTTTGTAAGCATAGTTCAATATTTTTCTATCAATGAAATGAAGTGTTTTTCTGCTGCATCTCTGTATTTATGATTATTTCTGTAATTTGTTGAATTCTTGTTTAAGTTCGGATCAATGGTATTAGACCAGTCTACTCTTTCTCTATTTTTATTTGCATGTCCCCAACGAGGTTAGGGTATAAGGAGTTAGGGCTCGATCTGGTTGAACTGTTGCAAGATCAGCCTCACAAACCCTGACAACCTCACATGGCAAAAGAAAAGAAAGACAAGGGGGCAGGAGATCCTTTCAAAATGTTGCTTGAGGAAGCCCTCGAGCGACAAAGGAACACAGTGATGGATAACTTTGCCCAGATCCTTCGAAGGCTACCCATAGGCGGTGCATCTTCATCTAGCAGCCACTCTCGAAGCACCACTCCTTTTAAGGTACAAGTTAACTTCAATATTCCCATATTTAAGGGCCTGATAGATGCAAACACCATAGATAAATGGTTAAATATGTTGGAAGGATATTTTTCAGTTTATGAATTTTCCAATAAGGAAAAGATTAATTTTGCGCTTCTCAAAGCCACCCCACACATCAAGGATTGGTGGGAAACCTACTGTGAACAAAAGGACAAGAGTGAATCCTCACTGTTTTCAGTTGCACCCACTTGGGATTCTTTCCGAGACGCCATCAAGGGAAAATATTACCCTGTTGGTAGCTATGAAGATAAATACATAAAGTGGACCACACTACAGTAGGGAAGGGATCAAGATGTACCAAAGTTCACAAATATTGTCCATACCCTTTGCACGAAGCTGGGTATCAAGGATACTAAGAGTTAATTGGTACTCAAGTACTGTGGTTATCTACACAAGTACATCTAGGATGAGATGGAGTTCCCGTACATTTCCTCACTCAGCATGACGTACAAATACATTGTCAAAATTGAGCAAAAGTTTAAATAGAAGAAGAAGGAATTTGGATCTGCAAATCCAGTGCAAGGAAAAGGTACCCACAAACTGCAGAGGAAAGGCGAGGCCACCCAGGATAGTGCGCCGAAGCCATAAGAAAAGAACAACACCACGAAGACAAAGAAGGACATGGGAAAATGGTGCGAGTTCCATAAGAGCTCCACTCACAACACAAATGAGTGTCGGGCCAAGAAGTCACTGGTGACCAAGCTGAAGTCCTCCGAATCATACACATGTTCTGACTCTGAATCAGAACTCGATAAGGGGAATGAAAAAGGGGAGCATATCATTGATTCAGAGCCCAGTGCCACTGTGGCCATCACCAAGTTCTAGAATATTAAGCCTGAAGATCCAGTGGAGGGGGAACACCTCTTCCACTCACAGATGTGAGTGAAGAGTTCTCTGCTACAGTTCATTATCGACAATGGGAGCCAGAAGAACCTCATTTCAGTAGAGGTCATGAAGCAGCTAGGCCTAAAGACTACAACACATCCACAACTGTACACCATTGGGTGGCTTCACTAAGGACGAGATCTCTGCATCAGCGAGCAGTTTCGCCTTCCCTACAAAATCAAGCCCTTCACAGATGAGGTATTATGTGATGTTTCTCCTCTTGAAGTTTGTGATGTATTGTTAGGAAAACCATACTTGTGGAGGAAACATGCTGTCTATGAGCCTAGACCTCGCTCTATGATTATTACTTTGGCCAATAAGTTGTATAAGATATTGGAGGTAGCCTCGCCTATTGCTATCCCTTTAATAACTGCAAAGCAATGCAGTAAGATCATTTCCCAGACCAGGAAATTTGTTTTCCTTATGATTCGGCCTTAGTGAAAGAAGAAGATTGTTGCCGTAGAAAAGCCTATAGATTCCCAAGCTCAAGAAATTTACTAAAGCACATGACAAGAATCTACTTCTACTTTCAACCAGCGGAAGCCAATAGATTGATGAAAAAAATAAGAACAAGAAGAAGATAAATCAAAGGCACATAACACAAGATGTATCTAGGGAAAGCCACTACTCAAAACCCCACTATTTTTATTGCATATATCAAAAACATGAGTGAAGATACAAAGCTTGTTCTCACTAGAAAAATTCCACACAAGTATGCTCAACTCTCTCAGGTCACAAGCTAGCTCTTGGCCAACACTTAGCCAATTTTGCAGCTTTCGAAGCTCCTAATATATTGCGTAATTCCTAGGATGAATAGCCCATACTCAAAGGGAATTCATGCTTCCAAAACTGTACAATCTAAACATAGGATCAATCTTTGATGCATGCATGATATGTACACTCCAATAAATAATACCACTAATAGTACACTATCCTTGCACTCTAGTCTCAACTGGGTCTTTCTCTGAGCTGACATGCATGAGTTTCTCATGAGGTAATCCTCAGTTAACTGGAGTAGAACTAGTGGATCAATGAGTGCACCAACTAATTGTTAGTCTTCTATTAGTTCCAAAAACAATTTAGAACTAATTTAATTGAACTTAACTCATTAAACTGAGTGATCTAATTTCCAACTCAATTTAAACTCAAAATGGACCCCTAAAACTTAGGGAGAACATATACATGACTACAAAAATACTTGCAACTTTAAATTCCTAATTTAATTAAGTTAATTAAACTTAATTAACTATTTACAAGTTTCTATGAGAATACAATTCGATTTTAATTATCATTTTAATTCGAGGACAAATTAAACTGGAATTTCTTGTTGCCATTTCTCAATAGTGGCCATGGCTTCCAAGTAGGGCTCCTCTGCACAACAACAACAAATGGATAAGGTCGTGGAGGAGTACAAGGATATTTTCACCTTACCTATAGGGGCACCTATGCAATGTTAAGTCAAGTAGCCCATCAATCTGACCCCAGGCGCACTTCTGCCCAATGGACCGATCTATCAATGCTCTGTTATGGAGAACGATGAGATCAAGAGGAAGATTCAAGAATTATTGCAAAAAGGGCACATCAGGCCAAGTTCATCACCCCGTGGGAGCCCGATTGTATTGGTACAAAAGAAGGATGGAACTTAGAGACTGTGTATTGACTATTGGGCGCTCAACAAGATCCCTGTCCATAATAGGTACCCAATCCCATGGATTGATGACCTTCTGGACCAGCTCAATGGGGCCAAATATTTCAGTAATATTGAATTGAAGTTAGGTTATCACCAAGTGCTTATAGAACCCTCTGATGTGTGGAAGACTACCTTCAAATCCAAGGAGGGCCTTTACGAATGGTTGGTCATGCCATTTGAATTGACGAATGCTCCTGCAACCTTCATGAGACTGATGGATGACATCTTGCAACCCTTCAGCAATGCATTCATGATGGTGTATTTAGATAACATATTGATCTTCAACCAGATTTGGGAAGAGCACATCCATCATATTCTATAGGTCCTTCAAACCCTGCGAAAACACAAGCTGTGTGCTAACTTGGTGAAATGTACTTTTGGCCTAACCTAAGCTCAATATCTAGGGTACATCATTGATGAGAAGGGTGTACATGTGGACCCAACCAAGATACAAGTCATTCGGGATTGGGCAGCCCCAACCACTCTAATAGAGCTTCGCAACTTTTTGGGTCTTGCCAATTTCTACTGCAGTTTCATGTTGGGGTTCTATCATATCACTTGGCCTTTAAGTCAAGTCACCAAAGTTAGAGCGAAGACAATTTTTTTTTAGTATGAAACCAAACAATAGGCATTTTTCGAGTTGAAGCATCACCTCTACTCTACACCAGTGCTCAGATTACCATACTTGCAAACACCATTTTAGATTGAGAGAAATGCCTCCGACGATGTTATTGGTGCATTTCTTACTCAACATTGGTATCCAGTGGCTTGCCATAGTGAGACACTTTCAGACAGTACGAAACTATCCCACTTACAACAAAGAAAGGAAGCATTACAATATGGGTAAGGAAATGATTATCCACACAGACCACCGACCCCTGCAGTTCATACAGACACAGAGGGAGTTGCATAATGATTGCCATCAGAAATGGTCCACCTACCTACAACAATTCCATTTGAACATTAAGTATAATAAGTGAATCACCAATAATGTCACTGATTACCTCAGCTGACCACCAGTCATGGCGTTGATCATTGTGCTCAACTCATGTGGGCACGAGACTTTGGGGTGCCGCATCTTTACAAGAGCGATCTAGAATTCGATAACACATACTAGACACTCTTAGAAGGGAAGCAAGTTACAAAATTTCACCTTAAGGATGCACTTTTATGCCACCTGGGACACATCTGTGTTCCTTCAAGTGAGCATGCCAAGATGATTTGGGAGTCACACTACAGTCAAGTCGTTGAACATTTTGGAGTAGAGAAAACAATGGCGATATTGCAGAAGTATTTTTATTGGCCAAAAATTCGTTGGGATGTTGGGAAGTACATTAGATCCTACATCGCCTAGGCCATTTCCAAACCAACCATCAAGAAGCAAGGCCTCTATACTCCTCTACCTACTCCTAGTTAGCCTTGGGAATCTATCTCCATGGATTACATGTCGGGCCTTCCTTCTATTAAGCATGACAATGATTTCTTTTTCGTGGTCATCTACAGATTCTCCAAAATGGCCATCATGGCAGCCTGCAAGAAGAATATCACAACAGAGGCCACTACTAAGCTCTTCTTTGAGCAAGTGTGGGTACACTTTGGGATTCCACAATCCACTGTCACAAATCAGGACAACAGATTCCTGAGTGCATTTTGGTCTAGTCTCTAGTCGATGCTGGATACAAAACTTACTAAGTCCATGAATTTCCATCCCTAAACTAATGGCCAAATAGAGGTTGTCAATAGGATGATTGTACATAGTCTGCGCATGTACAACTTAAAGCATCCATGAACGTGGGATAAAAGTCTCCCTTATGTCCAACATAGCTACAATAGAGCTCTCCATAGCTCAACAGGCCACAACCCCTTTCAGGTAGGGATGGGATTTCAACCATTATGCCCTATTGATGTGGACATATCATTTGCAGTCACTCAGGCAGATTCGGCACATGTTTAGTCCCGAGTCAAAAGGGCTAATAACTTCATTGAGCACATTCAATGCATCTACCAATAGGTCCATGATATATTGGACAGAGACAATGCTAAGTACATGCAACACCATGATCAACATCGAGTGTTGCACAAGTTCCAGGTAGGCGACAAAGTTTGGCTACATTTGTAGAAGGAGTGCCTCGCTAGACCCCACTGCAAGTTTCACCTGCTCCAATATGGACCACACACCATCACCAAGGTTGTCGGTGACAATGACTTCAAGCTCAGCATCCCACCATTCCTTGGTCTACACACAATGTTTAATGTAGACTGCCTTTGGCCATACTTTCCACCATTGTTGGACATATCTGACATTGTAGAACAACTCACACCAACAGAGCTCAACCCAGACTGCATGGAACATGCCATAAATGATCAGATCATGGACACACAGATCAAGAACACTCACCAACATAGGGTAAAATGATATCGAGTTGTTAAAGCAGGCCAACTCCTTCACCAGGGCAAGTGGTTCGTCGGGGCCAGGTTCAACAGAAATTTCCTCAACTCATGGAGGCTCTGCATGCACTAGAGACCATTGCTTCCTGGGGGGGGGAATGATCTAGGTGGATATTGGTGGCCACCTATGTATTCCACCTAGACCCTCCAGTTAGTTTCATATGTTTCCTTGTTTATTCAACATTTACTATTTTTAGCATTTTTCAGGTCCTGAACTTCTGGAGCAGTTTTGACCCCCTAAATGACGTTTTTTTGAGGTCATTGCAAGCCCATAGCCATAGGCAAGGGCCTATGGAAAAAACTGTAGTACTCAGACATACCTTTCCAACAAGGTATCGTGCGCACCAAATGGAGATAATATGACCAAGTTATGACCCTGGGAAGTTGGCTGCCCAACTAACCCCAATGGGGCCCATAAAATCTTGGCGTTACATCTCTTGGGGTTAGCGTTTTCTCAAGTTTTCCAATAATGAATAGGCCCTTGAGCCTCATTGTAACATAGTTCAGTAGGCATGTAGCTGCCACATCTCTTCTCAGAGACAAACTACCGTCACCTGAGCTATCTCATTTCCATTCTCTTTGTAAGCATAGTTCAATATTTTTCTATCAATGAAATGAAGTGTTTTTTTGCTGCATCTCTGTATTTATGATTATTTATGTAATTTATTTCATTCCTGTTTAAGTTCGAATCAGGCTTGGGAGGTTCCACACAACACTTCCGCACAACCTTGAAAGTGCATAAATGCAGATTCCCAAATATTCCCAAATCTACAATATTGTAGATTTTTGAAAATATTCATTCATTTATGTGTTTGCACTTGTAGAATGAATTGTAGATTACTTTGTGGAGTAAAAAAAATGGCTTCGATTCAAACGATGAAAAGGTCGGAAGAGGCCATAAATGTGTATTGAACTCAAAGCCACAAAAGAGTCACCAGTAGATATCATAATTCATCCATATACACTATCATATCTATGAGATTAATTTGGATATCCATATACATTAATGAAGAATAGTACACTGTGGTATCAAGGGAAGAATTTTCTTGGGGGTGTTAATGGTGTGAAGCTTGTAACCTTTGTTTCTAGGGAAGGTATGTGAATTTTTTTTCCAAAACAGAAAAATGCTTTCAGATTAATAGACGTAAGAAAGTACAATAAAATAGGGGATTAGGATCCCACTAGTTCATCCTGTGTGTTTAAGAAAAAAAGGAATTCTTATGATGATTAATCATTGCCCTAACATGCATTGTTGGATCGTTTCTATTATACATTCCTCTGTTAGTTTGTAAATCATTTGCCGGTGCATTCAATTAAATCAGAATATGTCACAATCATAGAAATTAACCAAAGGAAAAATATTTGAAGAAGATCTTGTTCGTATCTGAGCTGCAACCCTCCTTTAAGAGAAGATATGCTTCTCCATTTTGTCTCCGTTAGATGTGAGTGATGGAGACAGAGTTGAAAGACTGGAGAAGAAATTTAATTCAACATTTTGATGCATTTAGGTTTGATGAATTCAATGTACCACGATTGTTTTCCCAATCTGTAATGGATTTTGAGTCCCCAAAGATAATGAGAGTTGATATTTCAAGCCAAGAAGCACAGAAAAGGACCCCTAGAGAGCAAGGAGTTCTGATCGTGAATTAGATCGAAAACCACAGTGCCAATGGAACCTGTAGAGTATCTCAGGGCTTAGGTAGATAACCTTTATGCATCCATAGGATTCGAAAGAAGAGGCACCATAAAAAAATCCCATTGGGAAGCAAGACCAAATGTTATGAGGAGGTGAAGGGCTTTGAGGGGTCGATTGATGTACAAGAGAGTATTCTAGATAGAATGAGAAAATGTTGTAGCTAGTTTGCAAGATGTTGGAAGGGATATTTTCAAAAGTGAGGGCCATTCTAGTTCTCGAAATTCCCCATATGATGAAAAAATATTGCGATTGGTGTTTTGGGTGGTCATGAGGCCAAAAACCAAGGCATGAAAGGATGTCATAGTGGTCTCACGTTGTAGAGGGATTAATAATTCTGATCACATTTTTCCAGACAGAGGAGGTGAAAGGACATAATATGAATAAATGATTAATGTCCTCTCCTACAAATTTACAGAGGCAACATCTTCCCAACCCCTGGAAGCCCCTCTTTTGCGGAGAATGTCCCAATTCAAAATCCTGTTAGGTGCCACTAGCCAAGAGAAACATTTTGTTTTGAGTGGGAAATTCAATTTCCAACTTCTGACCAACTAAGGAAAGATAAGGTTGTTTCGGCGAGGCTGGTGGATTATCTCATATGCCTCAAATACTGTGATTCTATCTTGTTGTGATCCGCCACACCAAGTAAATCTATCTTCTTTAGTGGAGAGTACAATCCTTGATAGTCTTAGACCAATGATGTATGAATTCCATTCTTGGATCAGATGAGCAAGATTTCCATCTCTTCCCTGTCTTTCTAGTGAGTATATAATGAGGATGAGACATTTTTGTTTGCAATGTCCTATATCACATATAAACCATTGTTATGCAAAAAAATGGTAAGTTGAAAGGATAATAGACGAGGACTTGTTAGTCTGGATAGGGGATCTAGGTCGATTTTAGCAACGGAACCCTTTTCGACATCCCATTTTAGATTGTTAAATAGATAGTGCTTGTTGTGGAGAAATATGCACCATGAGAATGAGCAGTGTTGAGGAGCTAATGCACCAGCTCAAATCCAGTCAATGAAGTCTTTGTTTCAGATATATTTGATTTTTATAATCTGGTTCCCAAATCCCCTATTTGTGACCGTACTCCAATTTTCTTTTAGTAAGAGTGCCGAGTTGAAGAAATGTGTCTCCAAAAGCCCCCAACCACCATGGTTGGCATAGTATGCGACTTATGGGTCCTAATAAGTGTGGAAGTTTAATTACAGAGTTTTATGTTCCTTGCACTTTTTGAATATGCAGTGTTTTAACATCAAACGTGGATTTTATCTATGACATACCACACTTTTGAGTTCACTTGTGAGGGGATAAGGTACATAGGAAAATGGTAGGCCAAATGATCTGTAACCCACTCATGACCATTAGATATCCACGAACCTAAGTTGGGTGATATGAAACCATTTATAACATAATTTCTCCTTTTAACATTATGTCCATTGACCGATCACTAAATTTAGTGGAAATGAGAGAAAAAAATGTTCATTTAAAATAATTAATAACAACATAGGTGGTTCATCATAACGACTCACCCAAACATGACATATTTAATTATATTTAAGTCGTCAAATTTGATGTTGGCACACGCTATTGACAAGAAATATAGAAGTTATAAAAAATTCCATAGATATAACTGATCAAATTTGATGCTTGTAAAAACAACTGACAAGAGGGATTGAGCTTTATTTACAATTTCTTAGATCTAAGTGATCCAATTTGGTGCATGTTTGAGTTGATAGGTAGAGATTCAAGTTTCATTCAATCACGCGATTTTGTGGATTTAAGCAAAATGAGCGACTTGCATTGTGTTCTAGAATTTTTGTTGTCAATTGGTAGGAAGTTATTAAGTTTAACCCCCACACCACATAATTCATGACCATTATTAAGTTATTAAGTATGGATTGTTAATTCATACATATCGATTTCAAAATATTGGAACCTTATGAGCATAGATGCATAACGCTACCATGAATTCCAGTGTGGATGTTTGTCCTTGTGTGGAAGTTTATTGTGAGGAGGTTTATTGTGCTAAAGTTCATTGTGTGAAGGATCTCAACACAATAAACTTCCCCAGTAATGACAATGCTGATGGGAAAGACATAACCTCATATATTTTGTAGGGACCATTACCAGTCAAATTGAAAATTAAAATATGAATTATAAAATTCATTATGCATGGTTTTTCCCCTACTTTGCTTAGTTTGCTGCCAGAATGTCAAATTTATAGCCCTAGCTAATGGATGCCAGAAAGTGCAATGCTATTTTTTATGCATAATTTGTACCAACAAGGGGCTCAAAATTTATTAGTTCACAATAGGTGATCTCTATGATGTTTGCTGCGAACCCTTGCATACATTTAATCATCCAACAAAAATATAACAAAATCAATAATTATTTTTGCCTTATTAGTCCCTTCCATCTGGCAATGACATGGGACTATAGTAATCAGTTTGATGCATTTGAAATTAGTTGGTCTTCATGTTTCTGAAGTTTTTTTCTTTCATATTTGTTATTTTGAGATTAATCCCTTCTCATTCAACTTCACTGTCTTATTTGGCCTCTTCTCGAGGAAGAAGAGGTTGGACTGTATGATATTCTGGGTTTAGGTAGTTCATTTTTTTGAAATGTTTTGCACTAGGGAACTAATATTAAATTTAATTTGAGTTTCTATGGTTCTAGGTAGTGCATGGAGCTTATTAAGGTTTATTTTGTTTATTTTTTATGTCGCAGGTAGTCGTAGGTAGTTTCATGGAGCTCCTACGAGATTACAGGTGTAGGGATTGCAGGTGTATGTATGCATGCAGATCCAGGTGGATGGATGCTCTGGACTCTTGCTAAGACTGTATCAACATTCTAGGCCGTCTGAGACTCAATCACAAATTGTAATCAACTGGATTTATTTCCATGCACTCAACTAGCCTTCTACGCACTCTATGGTTGGGTGATAGGCCTTCCTCCTACCTTTGGCTAATTGTTGGGTGAGAATCCATTCCCTTATCTCTCTACTTTTATAACTATCATAACTCTGGGTCAGCCTAGCCCACCTCACCAGAAAGAAAGGCGAAGCTTCACCTAAACAACTGGATTGGGATTATTGGCTTGAGAATAATTGGATTGGTGGAGGAAGGCAAAGTAAACCCTCATTACCCAACAGACCAAGAGGTTTACATAGGGAGGGTCCTAATCATACAGAGGGCACGCCCATACTGTAGGAAGAACCTTAAAGTATATTAAGGTAAGGTAGATTTAGATGGTTGCTACTTTTTCTTCTCCGACACAAAGGTGCGTATCAACATCACTGAATTGACATGGCGAATCGACACAGTCAGGGCATGATTTAAAAACTTCTCGCTATTGGGACTGGACTATTGTTAGTGAGATGTGACTTTCCCTATCTTCGGCCTCCATCGTAATTGGATCTGATACAAAAACAAAGCTAGATAAATATATCTATACGATGGAACCAGAGACCTCAAACTCACTAAGCACTATGGAACATTTGATCGTTATCCGCTGCTATCTCTTAATACCTATCTCTCTTATATACCTTTAGGTAGGAATTGGTCTATCCAGGCATAAGAGAGATTCTATCGCTTCTTGTACTGAGGACATCTAGGAGGCCAGGGGGTTTTGCTCTTTCTTTCCAGTTGAATAAAAAGAAATCAGAAGCAAGGTACCTTACCTTTTGGAGTCAGGTTTCACATGTCCCGACTCTTGTTCTATCCATATAAGCCTGGGTTTATTTAGTTCCTCCAGGCATGGGAAAAATCACTTGATCTATGGGGCTTCCAACCTTTCCACACCCCGAGTAATATTTCATAGGCTAGGATTTTCTTATCTATGAGAGTAATGACGGGTGAAGGAACAGAAAGCGAAGCAACAAGGCTTATTATCAGAACTGAACAATGAGGTAATATGGCATCTGTTTGGGAACCTATGACATCTGTACTGGTTAAGATGGTTAGGCTGATTTATGGAGGTTAACACAAATCAGATCATTTATATGTGTTCCTTGCTAATAATTCATTGTGAACACATTTCATTCGATTCAACATTATCCATGCAGAGTCGTGATACATGTGATACGTGTAGTTATTGTTATCATTATATAATAAGGTTGCTGTCAATAAAGTTCTATTGTCTGAAAATCAATTAGTAGTGACCTGAACGCTTCCACTTTTATTTTTGCTTCGACTTGACTTCATTGGTGTATATCAAGTAAGTAAAAGAATTACTGATTAAACTCTATATATGTGATTTCCGTAGGACATTTTTTGACCAGCCACTCTATTGCTTTTGCTTTCATGCTCCCATAGGAACGCTGTATCTTCTTTGGAAGTCATATGGGTTTTCGCCAGCTAGAGGGTGCTTGGAACGTGAGCGTTGCCATGAATTATGTAACGAGTACCTAATAAATATAGTGAAAAGGGCCTTTTGTTACTGTTTTGTTTGTGTACCCACAGTGGCTTGCCCCTTGGTGATTGAACCGAAAGCTCGTGAAACCCAATTAGACCCTACTTATTATCATTTTGGCTCAATGGAAAACTGAATCTTTGAGGGTGGAGTTTCTCTAGTTTTTGAGGCCCTACTTATTATCATTTTGGCTAAATGGAATCCAATTTTTTTGGTTTTTGCTCTTAACCCTCGACCTGTTCTTTTTGTTCATGGCTAGGATCTCTAGAGACATTGGAATTTTGAAGACTTTCCTCACTTCTATTTTGCATATTTATTACCCTGCTAAGTGATGGTTCAACATGGATTCTATATCATGGAACGAAGCCAATTTTGGGGAAGGTTTGCTTACCGAGTGAGGTGGTTATCATCTGGCTTAGTTATGACTACTTGGACCTAACCGAAACTGTGATTTTCTTCCTGTTTGTCAAGGGCTCTAGGCCAAGCAACGCTGCAGGGTGATCATCCTGCTTATTCTCTATGCTTTCTCTTGGGAGGTCCCTTTTCAAATGCTCCAGAGAAGATCTTTATGTTAGGGAGGCCTAGGGAAAAAGCACCATTATGAGATTTCAAAAATTTCAGAAATCATTGTTTCTATACTATATAGGATGGGTTCAATTAAGTGTAATAAAATATGGAGATATACATATCAGGTTAAGTGTTACTATGTAAATAGGTTTGACCTCTGATTAAGGTCAAAATCTAGAGGCTCAGATTAGGACCTCAAAGAAGGCATGGCTTAATAGGGTTGCTCCTTCACCCATGGTCTAACTCATTTTTTTTAAGAAGAGAAGCTCTCAATCTCCTATATTTGGATATATATTTAGTTACAATAGCGAGTCCAAGTGGAAATAATTAGAAGATCCGAGCAAAAGCAACATCTTCTCTCTGCTTTCTAGTTTCGACAATTGCAATAAAGTTGGGTGCACCATGATCTCTTGCGTTCTTCACATTTGATTAAGGAAAGACGTAGCCTGATTATCTCCTTTGGTTGAGGCAGCAAGAAACATGAAGAGATTCTTCTTCTAATTCTTATATGATCTTTCTTGTTGAGTATTATAGCTTGTTGAGTGGAAACTGTTCCCTTGCATGCATTGTCTTGAGTACTTTTTCATTTATCTAATGCATAGTGGAGAATCAAACTTTGAATTCAAAGCTACCTTGATAATGAAAACTCGAATTCAATAGTGAGAAGTTAGATCTTGCTTGCTTTCATTCGTGATTATACTATCTTTTTGGGTTCACTGTTGGACAAAATATAATAAAAAGCAATTAGAAATGGTTTTTGAATCCAATACTCAGCTGACCGTGTATACTAAAATTCACTCCCTAATCAATATACTTCTAATACTCATCGAATCAGTGGATTCCACACACTACTGATAGGAGTGGATACAAGATTGTCCACCCTGTTATTTCTACCCCCTCTAAATTTCATAAATGAGCTATAAGTATTATGTCACTTACAATATGGACCTCAATACAATTACCCAATTGATGTGATGCCTTGGTAAGTATTTCCTTCCTTATATCAAATTTTCTTCCCTCAATTAAATCTTATATTGATTGTGTCTACGGAAACAAAAACCCTATACATCGCAATGCCATAAGCAGCTTTGATTTGTGCACTGCATTACTGCAATTCTAGGAAAATTATTAGCTAGTGGTTTTGACATTTTTCCGGGTATTACTGCTATCCGATCTGTGCAATAACCTACCTCTAATGCTATAATATTTGGGCTAAACTATAACCTTTCATACACTTTGTCTAACTGATTGACTTTCTTTCTACAACCTTTCTTATACTGGTTTAACTCAGGCTTATGCCATCTTCACTTTCTCAGTGCTATGGACACTCATTTCAGTGGTCAGCCATAACTCCGATTGTTTTCAATATGAAAAACCTAGCAATATGACGATTATTGACTAATTAGCGCACTATATGATGGTTAGGATTGGTTTAGGTGGTGATCGCTTAGGTCATATTAGCTGGTAGTTCATGTAGCTATATGAGCTTAGATTTACATCAATAATTATGCATATTTCTTTATAAGGGAGTTCTTTAGTTGCTATGTTGAATTCTGCAGTGTAGGTTTCCTCAGAAATATCCTATTATTATACTATCTTTCCTGGTTTAATGTTGGACAAAATACAATAAAAAGCAACTAGAAATGGCTTTTGAATCCAATACTCAGTTGACCATGTATACTAAAATTCACTCCCCAATCAATATACTTATAATACTCAATGAATTGGCGGATGCGACACACTATTGATAGGAGTGGATACAAGACTGTTCACCATGTTATTTATGCCCCCTTTGAATTGCATAAATGAGCTATAAGTATCTTGTCTTTTACATTATGGACCTCAATACAATTACCAGATTGATGTAATGCCCTGGTAAGTATTTCCCTCCTTATATTAGTTTTTCTTCCCTTAATTAAATCTTAGATGGATTGTGTATACATAAATGAAAACCCTATACATCGCAATGCCACAAGCAACTTTGATCTGTGCACTGCATTACTGCAAATTCTAGGAAAATGCTTAGCTAGTGGTTTTGACATTTTGCCGAGTATCACTGCTATCCAATCTGTGCAATATCCTACCTCTAATGCTCTAATATTTGGGCTAAATTATAACATTTCATACACTTGTTCTAATTGATTGATTCTCTTTCTACAACCTTTCTTATACTGGTTTAACTCAGGCTTATGCCATCTTCAATTTCTCAGTGCTATGGACACTCATTTCAGTGGTTGGCCATAACTTTGATTGTTTGCAATATGAAAAACCTATCAATATGATGATTATTGACTAATTAGCACACTATAAGATGCTTAGGATTGGTTTAGGTGGTGATTGCTTAGGTCATATTAGCTGGTAGTTCACGTAGCTATAGGAGCTTGGATTTACATCAAGAATTACACATCTTTCTTTATAAGGGAGTTCTTTAGTTGTTGTGTTGAATTCTGCAGTGCAGGTTTCCTTAGAAATATCCTGTTAGAATAGTTCTCATTAATTACAATTTTAAAGCAATTCACTATTTCATTAATCTAGCACACTAATCATCAATTTATGCACTAATCATCAATACCTTTTTTCTTGAATGTCTTTTACTAAACCTATTCATTGGATGTCCACATTGGTAATCTGAACAATGCAGTCCACATTTCCACTTCCAAGGGTATATAAAAATTACTTCCTGTTCTACATCAAGTTTCGCTAACGCTCACATTGGCAATTTGAGCAGATGAGAAGACATTTCCACTTGCAATATGAAAGGTACAAAACGATTACTTCCTACACAACAATTACTTCCTTTTCTACATTGAGTTTCATTGTTTAACTTACTATTATGATTATGTGACTTATAATTGCATTGCATTACTAAATATATAATTGCATTGAACAATTAGTGGTCATCATGTCTGCTTTATCTTAAAAAGACAATTTGGAATTAGTCTTGGAAGAGCATCACTTATTTCGTGTGAAAATTTTCTTATATATGATTGGAGACTGTTTATTCAGTAGTTTAGAACTTTTACTAGATTTTAGATACACATCAGTAGAGCTAAGAAAATGAACAATAAAGTATTTTAGAAACCGTCTAGAAAAACAATATAGAGAAGCAATTTTGTCATACGAACATGAACTACATGAAGAGTCACTAAAATAAATGCACAACATTTGCAACTGCGAATTGTATTTAAACAAAATATCTAGATCAACGTCAACCAATATACCACTAGAATCTAGAGGTCTATGGGGAGATATTTTTTGTATCCATTGGTTGTCAAATTGGCTGAAAATTCCAATTAGGGTTTGGTCCAAAATGAACATGAGAATTTATTTACACTTCAATTCAAGTGTTGGAACAAATACTCATGAAATATTATTCCATGACGAGGATCCTCTGAATGGGCACTTTGAACCTTTGGTTTGTAGGCCAGACTCTACAATGGATTGTACTGTCCAGCAACAAAACAACACCTCATACAAACAAATGAACTTATCCAGTAAACAAGATAACATAGCAACATGTCGTCTTCGAAGTAAAAAAGATACAAGTGAAATAAAGATATCTCATGCTGAGGCTGAAACATTTGATGCAACAATTGAGACAAATACTGAGGACATTATGATGTTTCATTCAACACATTCTTCAAAGAACAATACTTAAACACAACCTGAAACAAAATTTCAACTTATCGGAAGTCAATTAAAACCATCTTGTAACTTAAACAAGCACAAGAGAAGTTTATATTTGCATGTGCTTAAGGACATTGCTCGAAAAAATTTGAAAAGGCAAAAAGTAGGCCTTGGATATAACAAAATCACAATGAAAGAAGAACTAGTTCTAGAAAACCTAGACCATGTTAGTGACACAATGAGATTTCAGTCACTTGGACACTTGAAAAGACACATTAGAAACAGAGCACAAACATAAATTGTAACTTCTTGTGCCTCAAGAAAATAGAAAAAAAGGTTATCTCTACATTTGATTAAAGGTGTTATTAAGAAAAAATTGAAAACACAGAAAATAAAACTTGCATACAACACAATAACAATGAAACAAGACATAGTCATAGAAAATTTGGACTGCTATGCATCTGCAACAACATCAAAAGATATTTCAAGACAGACAAAGAGATCAAGAAAATCTGATCCATTGATTCAATCAAGATTAATGAACAAACCAGTAGAATTGTCAAAGTTTGAACATAAATATCGAACATAAATAACTGACACACCTATTTTCGATTGTTCACCATGTGAAAGAATTTTTTTCAAAAGAGAATTTTTGATGGTGAAACAAGTAAATCAAACAACACAAGAAAATAAGATTGTGACAATATCGACTAGTTTTGATAATGTCAGACCTAGTGCTGCAAATGCCTATATTTGTAAACATTGCAAAAAAGCATTTGAAGATGACACAATCACTAAATATGTAGTTCCTGAATAGATAAGAAGAAACAATGCTACTAGCACACTCACACAACTCATTGAACTAGAAGAAAGACTAGGTGCATTAAGATTTCCCTTCTTGCAAATAAAGGAAATGGGCCATCGACATAAAAAGGTGCAACTAGGCTTAACTGGAGGTGTCATCAATTTCCCCACTAACATTTCTAAAACGCAATCTGCATTGCCTTGAACTATAAAAACACTGACACAGTGGCTGTTGTTGTCAAAAAGAGTTTAAGATTCAAAAGTG
>APFE031591812.1:23718-41929 GCA_000404065.3 Pinus taeda
AATTTTAATATCAACAGATGATAACTGACTTACCATAGTATTAAACGCATTTAGATGCTCTGTCACTGAGTCTCCATCTTTCATCCTCAGGTTATACAGCTTTTTCCGTAGGAATAGTTTATTTACCAGAGACTTAGATTGGTACAAAGTCCATAACTTGTCCCACATAGCCTTCGCCGTAGCTTCCCCTGATACATTCAGCAACACTGAATCTAAGACACACAATCGTATTGTGCTCTTTACCTTCTGATCCAACTTCTTCCATTCTTCATCGATCACTCCCGTTGGTTTAGTACCCGGATCTACCGCGATCCACTGATCTTTTTCCACCAACAGATCCTCCATCTTGAGTTTCCACAACTCAAAACTTTGACCATTGAACTTCTCAATCTCTATCTTTTCGCTGCTCGCCATTTTCTTTCACCACCAGAATCGATCTCGCAGATCTCCCACTGAACAGGGTCTACCACAGGCCCGAGCGAAACCCCTCAGAAACAAAGGCGTCCCCTTGAAGCCAAAACAACTATGATACCAAATGTAGGTTTTAACCCCGTACAAAAATTAACTACATACGAATTGTAAATCACAAAAAAATAAACAATGCGAGAGCATAACACATAAAAACACATATGCACAAAGATTTTCCCCTTGATCCCAAAACCGGGACTACCAGCTTGATTTTTCATTATGTTCCTTTCAATGTTACAATACATATTTATACATGCCGAAGCATCCAATACAATGGACCGAAAACCATCGCGTCCAAAACCATGGACCGAAAACCATCACATCCAAAAAACATATGCGAAATTCATGCACAAAACCATAGGTGCGTCCGCCCAACCTAACATAGGGTCCAAAACCAAAATTTTCCGGGGCGCTGCCCCGGACCCCATAAAGTGGGGTTACGGTACCCCTCAAACACCCTGTTAACTATGTGGAAAGAATATAACACAACCCAACATGGTATGGTTTGTCTTTTGTTGTCTAGTGGCTTGATTTGACTCGAGACGCTGTCAATGGAATGTATGTGAACTGGTTTCGGCCTCTATTTGGATTGTCCGCTATATTTGATAAAAAAAATGAAGAACCGACTTTGTCATGAAACCCTAACCTAGGGTTTCTCCCTCCTGGACACTGTTGCTTGTCTTTGGTTTATCATGACTGTATTATAATATGGATCAAATGACAATTTCTGTTCTCGTCTTTGGTTTACAATGACTTGATTATAAATATGGTTTGAACGAAAATTTTTGTGGACACTATTCTATGTATCTTGTTTAATTATAAAAACTTAGAAAAGTTACCAGGGTTATCTGTGTTAGTTTCTGTTACTCTATTCCACTGTAATTCTATAGGAGATCCAGTCCTCACGCTCCCCAACTGGTATGCCTTCGTACTGCTCTATCGTGTGAATGCATCCATGAATTTTTTCTTATTGAAAGTGTCTAGAATTGTGATCTGCAGTGGTTGAGTGTAGTACGTTGGAACTATTTTAACTTACACAACAAATGAAAAAGAATATAACATTATAGTACAGAAATAGGCAATGAATCAGATGGACTGTCTCTGTAATGAAATCTGTCTTTTTCTTTCTTTATTTCTCTGTTCCAGAATTGTTGAACCTTGTCTCTGTCTTACGTTTCTACTCTTATACATTGAGATTATAGTTAATTAAATTGTCTTGGGTTTCAGTTGGACATTCATGGTACGGTTGACATTACAAGATTCTGATTAGACAGTTTTGTCCTTTTTCTTCTAAATTAATAGATCAGTTCATAACTATAACTTTATTATTGTTTAGATCATGACAACCCTAACTGTCTACTTAACCTTGAATTAGTCATAACATCTCAAAAAAAAAAAAAAAACAAATCAAACTCCTATTTCATGACTAATAAACTATAATAAAAAAAAAGCGATCCAAACAACTAACAATCTTCCAACCTGGCTGATACTGAACCCGGTCATGGCGAGCTAGACGCTCCTGCATCAGGCTCTTGGGGCAAAAAGAAATCATGGCTCCGATCCATGAGCTTCTCGACAGAAGTACCTGTCTGTTCGATATGCCTAGCATCAAGCCACGAACTGTCCTCAATTGGACGGTTCTTCCACATGACCAGGTATTGTAAGTATTCCTCCCACCGTGTTCGTTTAGCCACCTGAGTGTCGAGAATGCTGCTAATCTCGGGAGGTTGAATGTAAGACATCTGTCTCTTCCAAGCTTCTCCTTCATCCTGGGTGTTCCTTGTGCATCGCGTGGTTCCATCTTCTTCCTTCTCCTCTCAGTCAGCTGCGTAGGGAAACAGGTCTGCTATATCAAAAATAGGCGAAATGCCTATTCCTGGTGGCAACTGGATCTCATAGGCATTTGTTGAAAAGTTCAGAAGGATTCTGCAGGGTCCTATATTATTTTATTTTAATTTATTATATGTACCTTTAGGAAAAATTTCCTTGTGCAACTGTGTGAGGACTTCATCTCCCACATTGTACTGTACTTCCCTTCTCTTCAAATCTGCTTGTTGTTTGTACTTTAAGCTGTTGTCTTGCAATTTAAATTTCTTTGTTCATGCAAATCCCTCATTGCGTTAGCGAAATCTTCTCCATCTGCGCTTCACCTTTCTTGCAGTCGAAGATCCTGCAGTTCATGCACTCCACGAGGATGCATGTCATATAGTATTTGGAAAGGGCTCAAGCCTGTGCTGCAATTAGGTGAATCATTGTAAGTGAATTCCACCTGTGCCAACACTTGATCCCACATCTACAAATTCTCTCCCATTAGACTTCGTAGCAGATTCCCCAAACTCTTGTTTACAACTTCTGTTTGTCTATCCATCTGCGGATGGTAAGCAGAACTGTAACTCAGCTGAGTATCCATCTTCTTCCATAGGGTATGCCAAAAATGTCCCGTAAAATTCTCGTCCCTGTCTGACAGGATGGATTTGGGTAATCCTTGTAACCTGACGATCTCATTAAAAAACAAGTGGGCGACATGGGTGGCATCATTGGTCTTCCTGCAAGGAATAAAATGTGCCATTTTCGAGAATCTGTCTACCACTACCATTACCGAATCATATCCTCCCTACGTCTTAGGTAGGCCTAAGACAAAATCCAAGCTGACTGAGTCCCATGGTTTGCCTGGAATGGGTAACAGTGTATACAGTCCTGTGTTCTAACTGTGACCCTTTGCTAACTGGCACACTTTGCATCTGGCTATGAATCATCGCACATCCCTCTGTATCCTTGGCCAAAAGTAAAAGTTTCTGAGCTACTCGAGTGTTTTATCCACGCCAAAATGCCCAGCCAAACCTCCACTATGTTTTTATTGAATAATGTTTTCCCTCATCGAGCAGTCAGGTATGCACAGTTGTCCCCCCTTGAACAACAACTTCTCCTACAAATTGTAATCTAACCAAGGGCTGTTATCCCTCACCAAGGGGTTCTGGCATGCCTCATAGGCCTCCTTAAAGTATGCGTTCATCTGGTACAAATATCGTAAGTGCTCAAACCCCAACACTTACACAGTGCTTTCCTGTAGAAGTAAAGCTTTCCTACTCATCGCATCCGCTACCTTATTAGCTTGCCCGCTAATATCTTTCAATACAAAATTGAAACTCTCCAGATACTCCACCCATTTGGCATGTTTGTGGTTTAGTTTGTGCTACTACATTATGTACTGTAGTGCAGAGTTATCTGAAAATAGCACGAACTCATTTCCTAATAGATAATGCCTCCAATGCTTTAGTGCCTGTATGACCGCATAAAACTCCTTATCATATGATGAGTATTTCTATCAGCTCTTGTTTAACTTCTTGCTGAAAAATGCTACAGGCTTATCCTCCTGACTGAGTATAGCTCCAATTGCTATCCCGCTGGCATCATAGCAAACCTAAAACAACTTCTGGAAATATGGTAGTCTCAGCATCGACCTCTCACTAATATTCCTCTTCAACAACTAGAAACTTCTCCCCACTACTTCTATCCATCGAAAGGGTTGGTTGGCGTTTTTGATGGTATCTATCATGCGTGCACAAATTTCGCTGAAATTATTGATGAACTTCCTGTAAAAGCTTGCCAATCCGTGAAAGCTACGTACCTTGAATAATTTCTTTGGAGATGGCCAGTTCACTATCACTGCCACCTTCTCCAGATCCATCTTTAGTTCATTCTCTGCTACTACAAACCCCAAATAAATCAATTCCTTCTAGAGAAAAGTACATTTCTTCAAATTTATTAGCAGTTTATTCTACTGTATTTCTTTAGCACCTTACACACATGTTGAAGGTGTTCTTCTTTCCTTCTACTGAAAATAAGGATGTCATCTAAATAAACTATCACAAACTTCCCAATATACTCCTTCAACATCTCATTCATTAACCTCATGAACATACTGGGCACATTGCTCAGCCCAAATGGCATGACTAGCCATTCATATAGCCCCTCATTCGTCTTAAAGGTTGTCTTCCATTCATCCCCCTCTCGTATCCGACTCTGTTGGTACCTACTTTTCATGTCTATCTTTGAGAAATAAGTTGCCCCGCTTAAACAATCCATCATATCATCCATCCGCGGCAATGGGAACCTGTACCGGATGGTGATTTTATTGATGGCCCTTGACTCGGTGCACATCCGCCATTCTCATCCCTTCTTGGGAGTGAGGACCGTTGGAACAACAAAAGGGCTTAATCTCTCCCGTATCAATCCCTTGTCCAACAGCTCTTGCACCTGCTTCCTAATTTCTTCATTGTCCTTGGGGCTCATTCGATATGCCACTTTATTTGGAAAACTGGCTCTGGGTATGAAGTCAATGTGATGAATTATGCTCCATTTGGGGGGTAACTTGTCTCGCAAGTCATCTACAACTATGTTTGTAAACTCCTCCAACATTTACTGGATCTCTTTTGGAAAATATGATATTTCCGTATGCAGCAATATTTTCCTTGCTTTCTTTACCACCGCATAACCTACCTCACTGTCCTCTACCTGTTTTAAAAACTTTTTTCCATTGACCAACAACGTTCTTGGTTCACTAGTCTTTGTTGTCCATTCTTCTTTGATGGGTACAAGCGTATGCTTGATTCCATCCTTCACAAATTTAGAACAATTCGTCAATCCATCATGGACCACTTTCCTATCGTACTGCCAAGGCATGCCCAGTTAGATGTGACATACATCCATTGGCATGATGTCATAAACAAATTTGTCCATGTATCTACCTATCTGAAACTCAACCTTGCTCTATTCATCCACTAGCAACTGATGGCCTTTTTGTAGCCACGAAACTTTGTAGGGGTTAGGATGCTTCGAGTGTTTCAACTCCAATTTTTCCACCATCTCTGTGTACACTAAATAGTCAGTACTACCGCTGTCAATAATTAACTTACAACACTTACCTCGTGACTTGCAAATTGTCCTGAACAAAGCCTTCCGCTGCGTCTGTTCGATGACTTCCTTGACTCGTTTTAACAACACCTTGTGTAGCACCAAAGCTTCTCCCGTCTCTAAAGCATTCTCTGCTTCTTGAGGAGGTGCTACTGCTTCCTCTGGTTGCGCCACATATGCACCCCGCTGTCCATTTGGATCTACCTCTGGACATTCAAAGGAGCGGTGGCCCCGTTTATGACACCTATAACACTGATAACCAGCCCCTCTACCTCGGCCATTTCCCCTGCCTCACTGGGATGACCTATTGCCTCTTGCATTGTCACTTATTTCTGCTAATCTGAAAGCTTTAGAACTGCTAGCTTCCTCATTGTTGTTAGCAATTCAGCCCCTGCCATAGGACAGGCCTTTCCCTCTGTTGGCCCCTCATCCTCTCTGTGCATTCTACCTTCTGGTAATTTTCCCCTCGACCTTTATTGCACTCTGATATGCTTCCTCAGTGTTATTTGGAGATAAAATATTGGTTTCATCCAAAATATCTAACCTCAATCCATTAACATACCCAGTTGTTCTTTCTGCTGTATCTTCTGTATATCCAGCCCACAATTTCACTCGATAGAACTCCTACATATATTCTTTTACCGTCAATCCTTTTTGTCTCGAATTCTACACCTGCCTGTGCAATGCAATCTGATAGTCCCTCAGCAGAAATTTGCCCTTTAACTTGGCGACCATCCTTGACCATGTTTTAATCAATGCCTTGTTCAGTCTTTTCCTTTCGTTTTGAACACTGTCCCACCATAGGGCTACGTGTCCCTTCAATTTTATCGTAGTGAACTTAACTATGCGGTATTCACTAACTTCCTCACACTCGAAATACTTATCCATCTCATTAATCTAATCTAACAAAACTTCGATAGACAGGTTGTCATCATACGTCAGGAGTTCTGGCTTGGGTTTACTGCTAGCTACTAAAACAGACCTCAACAGTCTCACTTCTGCAAATTCACCCTCTAGTCCATCTGCTGCTACTTCAACTTCCTCTTCACTGTCATCACCTATTTCTAGATCTCTTCGTCTACCTGCCTCTACTACCTCCAAACGGGCAACAAGAATTCTGATCTCCTCTCTCAATCCTTCCTCTGCCAATCTTCTAGCACCTCTGCCATGACCTCGTCTTCCTCTCTCTATTCCTCCTACTAACATGAAAAACAAAAACTGCTCTGATACCACTCTGATGTAGCCCATCCCACACAGGCCCGCACTTTACACTTAAGCTCACGTTTACACTTGGTCTTTGATTTATGTGATGTGGTGGATTTGGTTTTTTATGCCGGTGGTTGTATGTGACGTGGCAATGGATATTTCTCGTTGTTAAATGAAATGTTTCAATGTGGCATTTATGTCCCAGCTACTAGCCTCGGGCTTGATACCTTCATTCGCTCTTTGCCAAAATGTCTCAGTGGTTCAGTCATTTGTGACCCTTCCCCACTTGTATGCTGTCTCATGAGGGTTTGAGAGCTTCCCTGTATGGCTCCTCCTCGAACTTTTATGGCAGTCTCTATTCCTTTGTCAGTTGCGGTTGCAAATGTAAACTGGTCTCTTGAGCTTGTTAGTGTCATGATCTGTGGTTTTCTTCTGTGGCTCGAGCCTGTCTGGGTTTTGGAGGTATGTTTTCGCGAGCTCCTTCTTGGTTGTAAGTCCCTCGGCATTGGTCAATCTTTAATCTTCTGAATGCAGTCCCATTGCTTTTGGTCTGTGTTTGATTTATGAACTGGTCTTCCTTGCTATTAGTGATTCGCGCATAGGTACAGGGTGAACAACTTAGGCAACTATGCACAAGTAACTATTCTTCTCCTTGATTTATCCCTCTCTTTATCTAGTATTGAATCTAACCATAATGCACCTTCTATCTTTGGTTCTGTAAGCTTGTCAGTGGCTCAATTGCACAGCTTCTCGGTCCAACTGACTCAGGTATGCCAGTGTTTCCATTTGTCCTCTTTTTAGTTCTTTCCTCCTGATCTTGCCGTAACAATGGCTAACCAAACCCTTTCTTTCCCCTTGCAGGTCTATCGTTTGACCTAGGCACTTGGACTCCTTCACGATTTTTGGCTCTCGAAGTAACAGTTTCCCTCCTGGTAGGCTCTGGTGCCTGAGTCTCATCAGTTTATAGTCAGGGTCTTATTCTGGTTCTGGTATGGTCAGTCTTTTGTTTTCTGGTGGCTTGATTTGACTCGAGACGTTGTCAATGGAATGTATGTGAACTTGTTTCAACCTCAGTTTGGATTATCCGCTATATTCAATAAAAAAAATGAAGAACCGACTCTGTCTTGAAACCTTAACCTAGGGTTTGTCCCTCCTGGATGTTGTTGCTTGTCTTCTATTTACCATGACTATATTATAATATGGCTTGAATGACAATTTCTGTTCTCGTCTTTGGTTTACAATGACTTGATTATAAATATGGTTTGAACGACAATTTTTGTGGACGCTATTCTGTGTATCTTGTTTAATTATAAAAACTTGGAAAGGTTACCAATGTTACTTGTGTCTGTTTCTGTCACTCTGTTCCACTGTAATTCTACGGGAGATCTAGTCCTCACGCTCCCAAACCGGTATGCCTTCGTACTGCTGTATCGTGTGAATGCATTCATTAATTTCTGCTTGTTGAAAGTGTCTAGAATTGTGATCTACAATGGTTGATTGTACTACGCTGGAACTATTTTAACTTACACAACAAATGAAAAATAATATAATATTATAGTACAGAAATAGGAAATGAATCAGATGGACTGTCTCTACAATGAAATCTGTCTTTTTCTTTCTTTATTTCTCTGTTCGGGAATTGCTGAACCTTGTCTTTGTCTTACGTTTCTGCTCTTATACATTGAGATTACAGTTAATTAAACTGTCATGGGTTTCGGTTGGACAGTCATGCTATGGTACAAGATTCTGATTAGACATTTTTGTCTTTTTTCTTCTAAATTAACAGATTAGTTCATAACTACAGCTTTATTATTGTTTAGATCATGACAACCCTAACTATCTACTTAACCTTGAATTAGCCATAACATCTTAAAAAAAAAAAAAACAATGTAAAAAATTAACAACCTTCCAACCTGGCTGAGACTGAACCTGGTCATGGCGAGCTAGATGCTCCTGCATCAGCCGTGGTCAAGTTTCAACCGTGAGACATGAGGAAACCCATATTCTCCTTTAAAGACAAGATTAGAAAAACCCTAACTAGAGCTCTCTTCAACCTACTGAGGGCTAGATTGATCAAACTTTGGTAAAATAGGATCAAATATCCATGGATCACACGACGATCTCTCCCTATGGCCTTTCGCCTTTCGTGTACATCGTTCACTCTCCATGCCCTAGCATCCATTCGATGCATGCTTTCGAAGCTTATCAGACTTCTCCTTTCAACCTTCCAGCACCAAGTAGGATGGTAGAGAGCTCTTTGTTTGTGAGGAGAAACAAAAATGTCAACAAAAAATCGATTAGGGTGATCATTCAACAGGAACATGATCCAAATGATTTGGATCATCCATTCGTACAAAGTAATCTACGATTTTCATATGTACTTTATCCATGTGAACTGTTTAGGTGTATGGCCACTTGCAAGAAACATAGCAAGGGAGTTTTGTTAATAAATTCAAATGTAATTTGAAAATGGTTGTTGAAGTTGTAACATGTATGAATTGAAACGAGAGGCATGAGTTCAAATTACGATGGAGTTTTTGTTTGGAGTATATTAACATATAGTGGTTCCCGTGTGACATAAATCATTAATTAACATATTTGGATGGATTTTTTTTCCAACTTTACAACGCAAATGTATACATTTACTTAATACACCAAGTTGTTAATACTTAATACACCAAGTTTTGAGAATATCTTAAAGGCATTGGACCAAAGTGAACCTATTCCCATCTGTATATAAGTAAAAATCAACGACCAAGGTATTATTACAAATTTGTTATGGCCCCAGGTTTCCCAGTTAAGAAACAGGTTTGACCTTGTCTCTTTCTCAAAGTAATGCCTTACAAATATTATTATTAACTAAAATACATACAACTGATTAATATAAAGATGTTAAATAATGAAAAGTTTTGAGCAGGTTGAGACATGCGCCCAAGACCGTGTGATTATAATAACGACCTACAAAGGCGATCACACTCATTTTTTTTTACTGCTTTGGCTACCATTATCATGTATGCGTCCTCCAACTAGCTCATTCATCCATGCCTCCTCCAACTAGCTTATTAGTGAGGAAGTTAACATTCCAAATTTCGCAACAGACAACCTGAATATCGACCTTATGTCCATCAATCACTATCAACAGATAACCTTACTGACTTGCTAGCAATAAAGTTGCAATCTGTACATTGAGCACTCAACGACTTGCATTTTCTTTCGTTATCTAATGATAATCATAATGACCGTTATTTTGATTTTTTGATCATTGATAATTGATCATCTAATAGTCGGACAATTGATCATTGATATAACCTATATAATTTTCCACTTCAATATAAATAAGTTTTCTACCTTAGTTATACTATTTTTATAATATCTTTACGAGTATGGATGTGCAACATTAAACACATTCTGTTAGCTATAATGTAATTAGTAGCACCATGATTTCATTTTAGGATAAAAATTTAATGAGAGATTTATTATGAGCTTAAAGGATCAAATTATGGATCTGAGAGGGATTATATTTTTTAGGTATAAACATTTTTAGAGTGTAAAATAAAATGTCTTATTTTTCATTCTTGAAATTGTATTTTTAAATGCTAAATAAAATATATATAAAATTAAATTAAAATTTTAACTAAAAAAACTTATTTCCTTTTATATATATATATGAAATTGATATAATTAGTTAACAATATTTTCAAAATAATTTATTTAAATATTTAGCTAAAATATTTTTTTTCAAATATATAAAATTAAACATCTATTCACACATTTTTTAATTTAAAATACTTACAATAATTTTTTTAATTATATAAGATATTATTTTCCAACTTAGATTTTTTTTTAATTTTTTTTTTTTTTTTAAACATTAGAAAACTCACACAAACTTACATATCCTCTTATAAATTATAAAATAAGACTCTAAACTCAATAAAATCAAATAATATTTTTCTATGTTAATTATCTTTAATGCAAAATATATATTCACGGTAGCTTTACCATCGTGGAATTATCAATATTTAAAATACAAATATTCTCTGGCGATTTCAACTCGATTCTACAATGGAGATAACACAACAACAATTCCTAGTGAAATGCCGTGCCATTAACAATAACGATATTGTACAAAATTAGATTGAATATATAATGCATTAAGAGGTTCTATGATTTTCTCTTATTGAATTTTGAAAATGCTTACAAAGGACAAAAATATTACCATAGGAATTATTATTATTGTGCCTACACTAATGGCATATTATAACTTGATAAGGGAAAGCAATGTTCTACAAGCATATAATTACTACGAGAATGCTTTACTATGCATCAATGTTTAATATATCAATTTGTGATATGGTAGATGTTTAACACCATATATATATATATATATATTATATATATATATATATATCGTGAGAACTCGAAAATTGTAATTTAAATTTTTTGACTTAACGCGTGATGTCTAAATTTTACTTAAATTTTTGACTTAAAGTTATAATTTTTTAATGTGGATTAATATATCATTGTCAAAAGGTATTTATTAATTAAGGTTTATTAATAATCAAATATGGTGACTCATTATTATGATTTTGAAAAATGTTTAATGATATCAATATTAATATTAATAAAAATGATTAATAATAATAATATTTTGATATTAGAATGATATGCAATTTTTTTATCGTTGCAATGTTATATTGCATTGTAATTTATCCAATGTTACAATGTGATATTACAAAATTAGACAATCATATTTACTAATGTTGTTGACTATGCTTGATTATGTTTGACAATCAACACTCTTCAACTTCGGTGAAACATAATCACCTATTATTCAATTGATGAATATTAATAGTGAAACACAATGAACCATATTAGTCAAATATATTCAAATAAAGTTAATTTTTATAGTTAATGTTTAAATAGTTGACCATAATCTTCAACTTCAATAAAACATTATCGTATTAATACTATTGATTAATATTCATGATAAAACATGTGATATTGGAATGGTACGTAAAACTTTCCAACATCACATTATGACAAATACTGTGGCAATGTGACAATCATTGTCACAATCTTATGTTACATTGCAATTTATCCAATCTCGCATTGATGCATTACAAAACTATTGAACTAAATTTACTAATGTGGTTGGCTATGTTTAGTCGTTAGGACTCTTCAATTTTAGTTAAACATGATATCCTATTATTGTTGATTAATATTAATAGCGAAGCATAGTCAACCACATTAGTCAACAAAGTAAAACAAAATCAACCTTTATAATGATTGTTTAAATTGTTGATCATGATCAAACTTTGTCACAATGTGAAAATCAATGTCGCAATGTTATATTACATTACAATTTATCCAACATCAAATTGTGGCATTACAATATAGTCAATCACATTAGTAATTTGGTTGAGTATCTTCGACAACACTCTTCAACTTCAGTCAAACATGAATATAGGGTGTTTAATATTTAAAGCTTATAATAATAAGGTTTACAATATTAGTGTTTATAATATTATGGTTTATATATATTAGGGTTTATAATAGTGCTTTTAATATTCAGTTTTACAATATTAGACTTATAATATAGCGTGTTTAATATATAGGGTTAATAATATTAGAGTTTAATATTAGGTTTAAAATATTGGGTTTTAATATTAGGGTTTATAATAATAGATTTTAATAACATTGTTGCAATGTTACAATGCATTGCAATTTATCCAACATTGGGATGTGACATTACAAATTAATCAATCACATTTACTAACGTTGTGGACTATGTCTTACCATGTTTGACATTAAAAACTCTTCAGCTTTGGTTAATGATAATCACTTATTATTATTATTACTATTATCATTGATGAATATTAATAGTCGAACAAAGTAAAAAAAATTAACCTTTATAGTCAATTTTTAAATAGTTGACCATAATCTTCAACTACAGTTAAAGATAATATCCTCTTAATATTATTCATAAATATAGTTTATCAAACATGTTTTGATGTTGGAATGGTATAAAAATATATCCAACGTCGCATTGGGACAAACATTATCGCAATGTGATAATCATCATCACAATCTTAGACTACATTGCAATTTACCCAATGCTACATTCTGACTTTAAGAAAATAGTCAACCACATTTACTAATGTGGTTGACTATGTTCAACTATGTTTGTTTATTATTTTTGATAGTCAAGACTCTTCAACATTGGTCAAACATAATTTTCTATTGTTATTGTTGGTTAATATTAATAGTGAAACATGGTCAACCACACTAGTCAACAAAGTCAACCTTTATATTCACTATGTAAATTGTTGACCATCATCAAACATTTTCGCAATGTTACATTACATTGAAATTTATCCAATGTTTCATCATGAGATCGAAAAATTAATCAACTAAATTTTCTAAAACTATTAATCAACTAAATTTTCTAAAACTCTGTAAGATATACTTAATCCTAATATATACTAGCTAAATAGCCTCTATGGATGCTAACTCTTTCAATGCTAGATATTTTCTCTAAGATACTCAATTATAACTCTACAATTTTTCATTTGGTCCATTATTATTTTTTTAATTTTCTCGCTTAAAGGTTTATAATGATCGTTTTGGTTTGGTTATCTGAACAGTTAATGTTTCCAGGTTGTTTGCAACCCTCCATGACTCCATAATCTTATTCCCGTTTCTCGCTAGAATAATTCAACGTTAGAAATTGTAAATGGATCTCTTACAAATTTCATTCTTTTTTATCCATAGTTCGTGCAACCTAATTTGGTAGAGTTGGGATGGTACATTAATTATTTTTTCATTCATTTGACTATATGGGGTATAAACCAAGCGCCCCTCCCAGCCTACCATTTCATTCAACCTTAATTTCATTCATCGGAATATAATTTTCGTGATTTTGTGTATACATACCTATACTCGTGATCTCATATATAATTTGATTCACTTTTCTCTATCAAAGAAAATACGTGTGTCTGTCATGTTCAAGCAAGCTTGAACCCGCTATCTCTATTGGCATTCCTGTATAACCATATCATTAATTTGGCTAGAAATCCACCTGTGTACTCTAGTACCCTCATTGCCTATGATAGAACTACAACTAGCATTTGCACCAAATGTCACAAAGGAAACGCCGTAAGGCATAAATCGAGAAACAATCTAAATAGGATGGAAAGGTGTGGCATAAATTAAGAAACCATCTAAATAAGATGGAAAGATGTGGCATAAATTGAGAAACCATATAAATAAGATGGAGAGATGTAGCAAAAATGAAATTCTAATGTTTATAAACTGAAGTTGATTTAGGGTGCGTAAGACTATATTTTTTTATTAATTATTGAGATAATATTTCATATGAATCTCATAAACTTCAACCAAGTAATAGCACTGATCAACTTCTTTATAAGAGGGCATTAGATGAAGCCAATGTGAGATTGAGTGAGTCTCATGTGGTTCAGAAGAGAGCACTAAAGAAATGTAAGAGTGAGAAGTTGTAGACCTATGAGCTTGAGTAGGACACAATTGAGGCTGCTCAGAAGAGGGATCAAGGCCGACAGTCTGAACTTGAAGCTGTGTAGAGACAACATGCTTTTGATGCAGTTTCCTTGCAATCTGCACATCAAGAGCTTCAATGGGTCGAGAAAAACATCTCCATTGCGATGGATTGTAAGGACATCACAGCTAAACAGGGCATGGACATAGTCAATGCTTCAAAGGCCAATGCCAAAAAAGAAGACGAATTGTCTGCAGATATATTTTTTTGAAAAAGGCTCTCGATTCGGCATATGCATCATGTTAAATGGTTGAGGATGAAGAGGAAGCTATTGCTGGAAAATGGGAATCTAAAGCCAAATAAGCATTTGCAATGGCAAGTAAGGCTAATGAAGAGGTTCACTTGTTGAAGAAAGAATTGACCAATGTCAAGGATATTGAGTTGAAGTTTTCTAATGCATCGAAGTTGAGATTAATATATTGCCCTATATTGGAATGGGGGTGAAGGATCAAACAACAAGGCGGAAGCTATGGCACTAACAGGGCTTCTTCAAATCAGTGTCTTCTTAAATATTGAGTCCTTGCAGATCTATGGTGATTCCAAAATCATTATGGATCATGTTAATGCCAAGCTTTCCATAGAAAACCACTATCTGTCTCGATGGATGAACAGAATAGAATCCCTTTGGTCATCAAAAAAGGATTTTGCAATAAAACATGTGAACAGGTCCCAACATACACAGGCAGATGAACTATCAAATAAAGGACTTCAATCACAAGTTGGTAAATGGGAAATGACAATTGCAGTGGGGGAACTAAGGTACCATATTTAGGATTTCGATCTTCCGGGTACATAACTCTCTCTTCCATACATCTGGCTCTGGTATGTACCATTCCTCGGTTTTTTTATTTACTCTATCGCTCAAGCTCTCTCTGTTATGTAAGAATTGCCCTACTTTCGTACTACCTTATTTCCAGAATTCTCATGACTACAGTCTCCATGGATTTAGTTTTATTACTACACTATGAAGGTTATTTCTGCATTCTAAGTTGTTGAATCAACTATAAATGAAATACAAATAAATCAGTTTCTAAAAATTAAATATACAAAATATACAAAATATATATATATATTTCGCTTTTGTTATTAATTAATAAATTTTGATATTTATATTCATATCATTATTAATAAACCGATATAGATCTGTGTTCTCTTGTCGTAAAGGGGCTATCGGGCTATTCATGTATTTGACTTATTGCTTTTTTTTATCACCCTCAATCCCCACTTGCAAAGCCCCCACCTACAAAGCTTGTTTGAAAGAATCTTGCCAGATGAACAAACTCGACCACCGGAAAAATTTGCAAATTTGGAGATATACTTGAAATATTATTATAGATTTTCTATTACATATCCTCTTACAACTCATGCTGACGTCGAAGTTCTCAAACTCTTTTGAAACTTTTTTCATGCATTTTCTAAAGTTTTCAAACATTTTTCAAGCATTCATAGACAAGGCAACGTCCAATTAAATTAATTCACATTATCTATGCCTATCTCTATAGGAATTCAATTAAAAAATAGAGAAAAGAGATAGAAAATAGTAATAACATAGCTCAATTAAACAAATATCCGAGGAAAAAAGCACGATGACCAGAAAATCCTTATAATTAAGGTTTCCTAATTATGAATTTGGTCCAATCTAAATTTTTTCCAATTTACCTCGCTTCTTCTGAAATCCTTTCCAGTCTTTTTTGGTTGTTATTGCTAACAAGTTGACAACTGACCAAAGGTAATGAGGAAATGAGATGTTGCCCCATTGGATTTCACTCTGATCACCCTCAATCCCCACCTGCAAAGTTGGTCGAAAAGAATCTTACCTGATGAACAAACTTGGCCACTCGAGAAATTTGTAAATTTGGAAATATACTTGAAATATTATTATAACTCTTCTATTACATATCCTATTATAACTCATTCTCACATCGAAGTTCTCAAACTCTTTTGAAATTTTTTTCATGCATTTTTTAAAGTTTTCAAGCATTCATAGACAAGCATTCATAGACAAGGCAACCTCCAATTACATTAATTTAATGAGTGATACATTACTTATGCCTATTTCCATAGGAATTCAATTAAATGTCCTGCATAGATGCCTATTCTCAAATTGGTATTAAACTCATTGAAACGTAAATCATTGGGATTAACTAGTAGTTAAGATAGAATCAGGTATCTAAAAATGCCATATATATTGAATGAAATTGTGCAAGTGATTAAAATTTATATAGAAATGTAATCATATAACTAAAAAAGGCATAAACATGTTCTACCTGTCATTGATGTCAAATAACCCTAAAACAACACGACTCGACCTACCTCAAAGAAAGCTCAATCTTGAACATGCTCATGATAAGATAGATGACGTATTAAGAGCTCCATTTCTCAAATCGTTTCTTTTTCATCTCTATACATCATCAATTCTTTAGCACATTTAAATCCCAACAAAACTTTGATATGTAAAATTATATTACCCTGCCCCCTTCTAGATTGCTAAATGAGACCATGCATAACTGCATTTGACCCTATATCCAAAAAGACGCTTTCCAGCTATGCATAGATACAAGACGCTTTCCAACTATGCACAGAGAGCATATTCCGTATTCATTTTTGAAAAACGAGATAATTTCTCTAAATCCATTTTGTTCTAAAAATACAATAAATAAAACACATGTTGAAGTTCTCTTATATATGAAATGATGAAAAATAAAAACTTTGATATGTAAAATTATATTAAACTGCACCCTTTTAGACTGCTAAATGAGACCATGCATAACTGCATTCCAGCTATGCATAGAGAGCATCTTCCCTATTCATATTTGAAAAACTATATAATTTCTTTAAATCCATTTTTTTCTAAAAAACAATAAATAAAACACATGTTGAAGTTCTCTTATATATGAAATGACGGAAAAATAAAAATAGAGTTGCAAAAATATATGTATAGAAAGCTCCCTGACAAGAACCATTTAGCACCAGAATTTAATCTTATGAAAGAAACAGAAACATAAAATCCAAATTACTCTCATTTTCCAAAGTATGAAACACTATGAATATTTGTATCATATTAAATTTTTTTTTACAAACTTCTTAACACAACTTATTTACGATAGTTGCAACAACATGGGCACCTAAATTTATTTCCACAAATACTTTTCATTTACTCCCTATGTAGTGAAGCTATCATTCTCTCAAAGTCTTCATCAGAATCATGCATTTTAAGCGCATCAATACCATCAAATGTAAAGAAAACCAATGTTTTGAGAGGGAAGCTAAAATCCCTGAGGATAAAAAAAGAGCAGAAATATTAGTCACCATGCTTCAAGAACATCATAGAGAAAGAAAACCTGCATGAAACAATATGGCACTGTGGTAACCCATTGCATTTTACACGTTAAAAACATCGTGATTGGGTGCAGAATTCCCTGTTCCACAAGGTTTAAATGTGTACTAACAATTTCACTACAATAATAAACGCATCAACACAAAATCCTTTCATCGGGTTGCTACCATTCACTTTTACAAATTCTCAGTAGCCTGTCTTTCTAGGCAAAGTAATAGCAAGTTCCTTTCCACGGGGCCAATCCCGCGCCGTAGTTTCACTTTCACCTGGCCATATAATATCAGCGAATTTCGGCTTTATATGATATTGATAGTCACTGATGGTGGTTTTAATTTCTGGAGGGGTGACCGATAAGCTGGTTCGGTTTGACCAGTAACCACTGTTGTGGATGTGTGTACTAGCTCCGTTGATAATCTCAAAAGTAAATCCCATCAAGTCTCCATTTTTGTCTAATTTCATAGGACACGCAATCTCGTTGAAATGAATTTGCAATATTATCTTTCGCAATTGTACTCCTCCTTCAATCCCAGCAGAGCTTAGGGATATGATGACTGGGCACAATTCTTATGCAAGAGGGAATCTGTGGCAGCACAGTAACTTGTCAAAGATGGAGGCTTTACATATTCCATTTGCTAACTTATCTGGGTCCTTGCCTCTAAAATTAGGTAAGTAACAAAATCGAAGTAGGTTGGTGCTGAACATCAACAGACTTA